>JAJONQ010001088.1:0-29344 GCA_036250385.1 Solanum microdontum
GATGTGAATGAGTTTTATGTGAAGCTATATGTGAAGGTATGATGTGAATGAGTTTTATGTGAAGCTATATGTGAAGGTATGATGTGAATGAATTTTATATGAAGCTATATGTGAAGGTATGATGTGAATGAGTTTTATATGATCTTGTGATGATCCTATGTAAAGTGGATAGCATTGTGAGTTAAAGTATGATTTCTCATGATGTATATATGAAATGATGTTGGATACCATGGAGACCATGTGAGGTATATCATGATCACCCGGTGTCTCCTATTCCAAAAAGGGTTGTTCTACTTGCCTAAGGTAGAACCATGAACTTCTAGTTTAAGTGCATCCCCTAGATAATCATCGTACAAGGGCACATAGTTTATGAGATAAGGAAATTGCTACTAGAAACCCGGCTTCTACTAACGGGAGAGCTTCTATCTCCTGAGACTTCTTCTAGAATCTCTGCCTCTACTAATGGGAGAGCTTCCATCTTATTGTAAATATCAACTTAGTGCTAAGCATAATTCCCACATAATAGTATTTTTTTTACTTATTCTTATCATCCATGGAAAGGCATGTCATGTCACCAATCCAAGCTAGTTCATTTGGATAGCTCTTCAGTTCATGCATGACTAAACCTTTCACTAGCCATGTCTACACATGAATCTTAGATTCAATTAGGTGAGAAAGCCTTTCAACCTCAAAATCTTAATTATATGAGAAAACCTTTCACATCATGTTAATCTTGTGTTTATGAGAATGTCCTTTCAATCAACACAACAACAATATCATAATCATTGACACTTTACTCTCAAAGTGTCCTTAAAGCATTTACATAAATTTTATAAAAACATACATAATATCATACTTTGCCCTTTCAAGGTTCAAAGCCTAGTTTCAATCACCACATCTAGAATTCAAGCATTAGACATGGATTTCATTAAAATTCATGTTATTCTATCACTTCATTCATAAATTCATCAAATTCCTCTTTCTTCAACAAAGTCCCTCATCATAAGATCACAACTGAGAGATATAGGAATTACATGGGTTCTTGAGGATACATCATAAAAACCATAGGAAATCATCTGATTCATGTTTAAAATAACATAATTCAATCAATAGAATCATGTTTGAAAGTAACCCATGACTTTTGAATCAAACTCTAACAATGGGGGATTTCTATGTCATGGATTAAAGCTATCATACCTTAACCACAAAGCCCAGTACCAAGCTTCAATAGAGGAATTGAGGCTTCACCTTGATCGTAGCTTGAACTTCCTTCTTCTTCTTCATCTTCTAGTTTCTATAGAGAGAAATATTTGAGAGGAGATATTTTGGGGATCTATTATGGATTTTGGGAAATAATGATTTGAATAGGTTAGTTTTAGAGTTAAAATCAATTATACAGGTGTACTAAGATTAGGCAAAACGACCTCAGTTTAATTTAATTAAAACCGTAATTACCCAAATAACCCTCAACCTTTAGTGCACTACCCAAGGACCACGTCAGGTCCCACGAGCTGCGGACTTCACCACGAGTCGTGGCCCCCTTCATGGACCATGAGGCAGTAGCTAGGCAGCCCCCTCCATAAACCCCTAGACTCTAAGACAAGTCCACGACCCTTCCCACAATCATTATGCTTACCTCAGGCCGTGGTACCCTTCATGGTCCATAAACCAGTGGATAGGGAAGTGTTCCCCTAATCCCAACATCCTAAGGCACCTCTATGAGTCTTGGTCTTCACCACGAGTCCTGAAGTGGCTCGTGAAGAGGGGCTCTTTTTGGGAAGCCTTTGGGAGGCTACTGCCTGGCCCACCACGAGCTAAAACACAAGCCGTGGTCCTTACCACTAGCCGTGGTGGTTATCGTGGTTATTTGGGAAGTGTCTGTGGGAGAGTGGACTGCCCTAGTCCTCTGCTTTCATAGTTGCCCACTTCCTTGGCTCTAACCCTCACACGTAGCTCTAATTTAGTCCACTAGTTTCCGGGGTGTTACATTATATCCCCTTTGGGAACATTCGTCCTCGAATAACGCTCTAGATACCTTACGAAAGTAAAGACTCAAGACTAGCAGTCCATCATGCATGCAACATCATAACAATGCACAAAACAAAGGAGGAAATGTCAACTCTACACTAAACACATTCAATGCATCACAAGGAAGTAGGAACTACATCTAATAACTCATTATGCATAAAACTTTCAACATTTCTCATGTTCTAGGAGGAATTACCTTCTCCAAGCTCAAAATCATGCTCAACATAAAGCTCATGAATCATATAGGCTATTCATAATTAATGCACAACAACATGAGGAAAAATCAATCATATAATTCATTTTCTTTCAAAACATAAGCTTCCATGAACATGCATAACTTAAGGACATTATGGGACACATAAAACACACATGACTCCAAAACATAGAACAAACTAAGAGGAACTCATTACCTTAAGCTATAGTAGGAGTAGAAGGAAAGAGATGAAGATATCAGAACATCATATTGGCCTCGGCCTCCAAAGTAGCACCCTCAACTAAATGATTATTGCACAACACTTTTACAAAACAAACTTCTTTATTTTTTAACTTCTTAACTTGCCGGTGCAAAATCTCAATCGGGACTTCCTCATAAGAGAGACTTCATCAACTCCCAACCGTTCTAGGGGAATTATGGATGTCGGATCTCAAACACACTTCTGAAGTATAGAGACATGAAAAATCGGATGCACCGATGCCAACTCATTTGGCAAATCTATCTCATAGGCAACCTTACCCATACGTCTTGAAATTTTATATGGGCCTACATACCAGGGACTAAGCTTCCATTTCTTACCAAACCTCATTACACCCTTCAAAGGTGAGATTTTCAAGTAAACCCAATCATGAACATCAAACTCAAGATCCCTTCTTCTAACATTGGCATACGACTTTTCTCGACTCTGAGCCATTCTCAACCTTTATCTAATAAGTCAAACTTTCTCAATAGCTTCATGAACTAGCTAGGGGCTTATCAAACCTACTTCACCCACCTCAAACCAACCTATAGGAGATCTACACCTCCTACCATAGAGATCCTCAAATAGATCCATACCAATACTTGAGTGATAGCTAATTATTATTGGAAAATTCAATCAATGGCAAATGGCCATCCCAATTACCCTTAAAATTAATCATACAAGCCCTTAACATGTCTTCCAAAGTTTGGATAGTACGCTCCGCTTTCCCATCGGTTTGGGGATGAAAAGTTGTGCTAAGCTTAACCTTGGTACCAAGACCTTTTTGGAATGACTTCCAAAATTGAGAAGTGAATTGGGTACCACGATCGGAAATGATAGACAAAGGCACTCCATGCAAATTTACCATTTCACTCAAGTACATCTTGGCATAGTCCTCCGCCGAATAAGAAACCTTGACGGGAAGGAAATGAGCCAATTTCTTCATCCGATCTACTATCACCCAAATCGAATCATTTTGTTGTCGGGTGCGAGGCAAACCAACTATAAAGTCCATATTCAAGTCTTCACACTTCCAAGCAGGAATATAAATGTCTTGGGACAAACATCCCGGTCTTTGATTATCAACTCTCACTTATTGACAATTAAGACACTTGAATACAAATTCTACAATATCTTTCTTCATCCCATTCTAGTAATAGACTTCCTGTAGATCACGGTACATCTTTGTGGCTCTCAGGTGAATTGAATATCGACAACTATGGGCTTCCACTAGGATTTGTTCCCTCAAGTCATCAACATTCGGAACACATAAACGGCCTTGATATCTAATCACACCATCTCCCTCTTGGGAGAAAGCCTCAACGGATTTGTTAAGCACCACCTCTTTCAATTCAACCAAAATGGGATCAAGACCTTGCTTAGCCTTCACATCCATCACAAAGGACGATTAGACACGTTATGGACTATGAAACCACCCTTGGTGGAGTCTGCTAATTGATCACCTAATGGGCCAACCTATCACCATCTTGAACCAACTATATGAGCCATACTACCCATCGACAATCGACTAAGAGCATCCGCTACCACATTGGCTTTACTAGGGTGATAAAGAACCCTTATTTCATAATCATTTAATAACTCAAGCCACCTTCTTTGGCAAAAATTCAAGTCCTTTTGACTAATTACATACTGTAAACTCTTATGATTGGTGAAAACATCAGCATGAACTCCATACAAATAATGCCTCCATATATTTAAGGCAAACACAACTGCCTGTAACTCAAGGTCATGGGTAGGATAATTCTTCTAATGGACTTTAAGTTGCCTTGTTGTGGACTCTAAGTTGCCTTGAAGCATAGGAAATAACCTTACCTTTTTGTATAAGCAAACATGCCAACCCAACTCTAGATGCATCACAATACACCACAAAACCTTTCGTACCTTTCGGTTAGGTCAACACTGGAGTGGAAGTAAGTCTATCTTTAAACTCTTGGAAACTTTTCTCACAAGCTTCCAACAACAAAAACTTAGCCTTCTTTTGGGTCAATGCCGTCAAAGGAGAAGCAATGGAGGAAAACCATTCAATAAACCTTCTATAGTAACCGGCCAAACCCAAAAAACTTCTAATATCCGAGGGAGTTACAGGTCTAGGCCAACTCTTGGCCGCATACGCCTTCATACAATCTACCTGAAAAGCCTTGCTTGACACAATATGACAGAGGAAAGCTATAGACCTTAACAAAAATTCACACTTGCTAAAATTAGCAAAAAGTTATTGGTCCTTAAGAATTTGCAACACAATCCTCAAATGGTCAATATGCTCATTCTCACTCTTTGAATAGATCAAAATATCATCAATAAACATAATTACGAACATATCAAGGTATTGTCTAAACACCATATTCATCAAATCCATAAATGCCACCGGAGCATTAGTCAACCCAAACGACAGTACCAAGAAATCATAGTGACCATACTGGGATCGAAAGGCGGTCTTTGGAAAATTATCCCCTCTCACCCTCAATTTGTGATAACCTGAACGAAGATAAATCTTAGAGAAATAAATAGCCCCTTGAAGTTGGTCAAGCAAGTCATCTATCCTTTCAAGAGGATACTTATTCTTAATGATCACTTTATTTAATTGACGATAATCAATGCACATTCGAAGAAACCCATATAGCTTTCTAACAAATAATACGGGAGCACCTCACTGAGAGATACTCGCTCGGATGAAACCCTTATCCAACAAATCCTTTAATTGGTCTTTCAATTCCTTTAACTCAACCACAACCATTCAATAAGAAGGAATAGAGATAGGTTGCGTATACGGGAGAAGGTCAATACCCAAGTCTATTTCCCGTTCGTGAGAAATATCAGGTAAATCATCAAGAAATACTTCCAAAAACTCATTAACTACGCGGACAAATTAAAGGGTAGGTGTTTCAGAACTTACATCCCTCACCCTAACAAGATAGTGAATGCATCCCTTAGAAATCAAATTTCTAGCTTCAAAACAAGAGATAAATTGACCTCTAGGCGTAAAATTTTGCCCCTTCCACTCTAGGATAGGGTCATTCGGAAATTAAAATTTGACCACACGAGTTCTACAATCTATAAAAGTATAACATGGATGTACCCAATCATTACCAAGAATCACATCGAAATCTAACATGTCAAGCTCTACCAAGTCAACAAAAGTAACTCTATGGGATGAGGAAATGGGACATCTTGTATAGACCCTCTTAGCCACCACATAATCACCCACAGGAGTAGAGATACAAAAATGTTCTAATAATACTTCCTGAGGAATATCAAACCTCATCACCACATATGGTGTCACAAAATATAAAGTAGCATCGGGATCAAGTTTAGCATAAACATCATGTTGAAAGAGTTTTAATAGACCAGTAACTTCATTTGGAGAACTCTCTTTGTCACCCTTAGATTGGAGTGCATAAAAGCGGATTTGCTTGGGGGCATTGGAACCCGAACCACTATGAGGAGCGTGCTTTCCCTCTCTCGCTTTAGCCGCAAGCATGGGTCTATCTCTCATTTTGTGTCCACTCTTCCCGCAACTAAAACAACCATTAGTACCGACTAGGCACTTACCATCATGCTTCTTCCCAAATTTTTCACACGTAGACCTAGCAAAAGAAGAACCACCTCCATTCCCTCCTTGAGGTCTAGGGTTAGACACCCTATCCTTATTAGAATTTGGAGGAGCATTAAAGGAACCTTGACCGGAAAAGCTTTGTCGAAATCTAGGCCTACTTTGTCCATTAGACTTAGCATGAGAGAAGTTTCAATACCTTGTCCTAGGCCTTTTTACCTTCCTACACTTTTCCTTGAGTTTCTCCACCTTAATTAGTTGTGAATGTACCATAAGACGAGAGATGTCCATGTCACCAATGAGCATGGGGGTACGACACTCTTTAACCACAATTTCGTATATACCCATCACAAACTTACTCATCTTAGCCCTAGAATTCGCAACCACAGTTGGAGAATACTTAGACCGTTGAGTGAACTTTAGAGCATACTCATTCACACTCATACTTTCTTGATGAAGGTTAATAAACTCTTGCACCTTTGGTTCCCTTATCTCAAGGGGAAGAACCTCTCAAGAAACGCAACATTAAATACATCCCACTCTACAGAACCCGCTCTTACTGGTCTTTCCTCTTTCCATTTGTCGTACCACACTTAAGCAACACATTTCAATTCGTAAGTGGCCGATTCCGCCTCTTTTACCAGAGTCACCCCTATTATATCAAGTACCATTTAGACCCCATCGATAAACTCTGATGGTCTTCCTCAACTTTGGAGACATCAAATTCTAGAGGGTTCATCCTCATAAAATCCCTTAATCTTGAAACAGCCGTGCCCACATTTGGGTTCATATGGACTACCACTTTTCTATTGGCTTGTGTAGTCATAGGTTGGGCCAACATTTGAAATCCAACCTTAACTCCGCATTTGAAACATTCTCAACCAAGGGATCTCTCGGGGCTTGGGAGGAGATCTTTGTTCTACAATGTCACCCTCCATCCTTCTAGTAGCCCGTCTAGTAGTCATATCCTGAGGAACATAGGGCAAGGATTAGGAGAGAGATCGTATAGAGTTAAACTCTATTGCACGACTTAGAGTAATGAAACAAATGAAGTTTCCTTATCATCCAATTGTAAGTGTAGACGGTCGTTAAGCAATATATAACCCAACAATTGAGTTGGGGTAGAATCCCACTGGGATCGGTACGTGTTAAAATTCAATCAAGAAGTAGGAATGTTATCTAACTAGATATAGGAATATAAATTATCGACAAAGACATAAACAAATTAAAAGGGGTGACAGGAATGTCAGATGGGGGGTTTTGGTTTGAAAATATTAACTACAACGCAGTCACAAACAACTTGATATAACAATAAGGCAAGGAATTCTCGGAATGTGATTGATTATAGGAAAAATTCAATATATGGGTAATTGAAACTACTAGTAAACAACTATAAATCATTATATGTGCTAGACTATATGAGATATAGCTTTCTCTCGAACAACTATCCCGAATCAGGTGATTTCTTTCGAACTTCAACAAGTATAGTAATGAAGAACAACCCACACCTTAATTAATCCACTCTCTCGAGCTAGATGGATAGAATTTAGTTTAGGATTCACTCTCTAGAGATGAACACAGATCAACCCAATACCTACAAATCATTAATCAATAATCTTAGTTCTAAAACCTCTCTCTCGAGCAAGCTAAGAACACATGGTTAGAATTGTATTTGCAACTACAATTTATAAATTAATCCACAATTAAGGATTAAACCCACTTCAATATAGCATTTGAACTAGTAATTAACAACACCCATAAACTAATTCAACCCATAATCACATTATCACACCCCACGAATTGGGGTTTTAGCCAACCATTATAAAAGAATAAAAATGATTACCAAATCGATTAACCATCAACTCGGTAAGAGTAATTTAGCCTTTACAATGCTTCAATTTGTAGAAAATTCAAAAGGCACATGCAAAATCTCCAAATTGAATCTCCAAAATCCTTCAAGTCTACTGAGTAACTCTGAAAAACTCAAGAAAAAAGTATCGTAGTCTAATTCAGCATACTAACCTAACAATTCAAAATCTAAATTATAGTCACCAAAAAAAGCCACGAAGGGCCATTACGCAAGGTAAGTCAGGTTTGCCGAGTTGTTCGTCGAACCGTTCATTGCTCTATTCTATCGCCTTTTTCTTTTGGCTCTCAGGATCCTCAAATCCTACAACTTTAAGCGATGACTCATTGCATCGCAGAACTGTTCGGCGATTCACCGACTATCCCTATTCTATCACTGACTTCATTTCATCCATCAGGGCTGGCACACTGGAACTTTAGGCGGTCAATGTAGCCACTCAGTGATTTGCCAAGTGCTCTTGGTGAGCATCAGGCTTGCCTTTCTTGATTTATTCAGTTTGTTTTGTTCCTTTTTGCATGTTACTGTCCTTGCTTTGCTCCTCAATCCATATACCTGAAAGTCAAGGATTTAACATTAGTTTATGGCAAAAACTAAGCATTTGATGACACTAAATCTATATAAAGAAAGCTCCAAATGAGTTCAAATCTCGGACTCATCAACACACCCAACTTAAACTTTCGATCGTCCTCAAGTAAAACTCAAGATCAACAACACAAAAAGGATGTCTCACATAGTCATGCATAAGACTCAACATGAATGCATAGAACAAGGTCTAACTTAGTCATGCAATGATCAATAGTGCACTCAAAGATTCAAACTGTTAGTCACCATTATCGAAGATGCTCAAGTTCACAATACTTGATCCAAATGCAAGTTCAAGCTCAACAAAGTTACTCAAATGTCCTCACAACAAAAATGATTCCCTATTAACACAAAGTTCTTCAACAATTTATAGTTCCGAAATCACATACGACTCTCACACTCACAAAGATGAATACATGCATGACTTCACCCATAGGTTTGTCCTTATTTTCTAATCAACATTCATTTTAGCTGACTCAAGATCACAAAGGTCTTTTCATGGCTTGTAAAAAGGTTGAGTGTAAAGGTATGGTCATTTGGGCTTAGTGGCTTCTACCTTCATGAAGTATGGTCCGAACATCACTTTCTTAGTTTTCTTTAACATTTTGATGATGCTCATAACCCACCTCATTATTAAACTTCATACTAACTACCGAATACCCCATTTCTTTTGCATCTTCCACTACTTTATTTCACAATTTTTTTATTCTTTTTCTTTGCTTTCTTCTTTATTTTTTTACATGGAGGGGTTCCATCTTTTTCAAAACCATTACTCAAGGAGGATTTCTCACACTTCTTGATATTCCTTCTCTTTTCGCCACACCCCCAACTTAGGCTGTTGGCCTAAGTTGTCTATGCAACAAACCACACTTCATGAAAGTTATGGGTAAATGGATAGAGAGGGATCACAATTGTTCATGTTTCTTCCAAGAAAGGTATAATTCCCAAGAGGGTTCAAGCAAGATTCACACATCTCACAAGGTTGGCCACAACAGAGGTATATTGTCAAATTGTTTTACTTTTCAAAATTGTTTCCTAAGATCATTTCAAGTGCTTGCATCACTTAGTCAACCGAACTAATGTAATCTCATCACACAAGTCATTGGCACAAATATCTGTAATGACTTGTAAAATGAATAAAGTGAAACTAGAGCCTAACGACTTTGTGTGGAGTTTGTAATGAGGATTCATGTTGTGTAATATTGTCCCGAGCCTTGTTTCATAAAGTTTAGTGAGTCAACGTCAAGGCACATGTTAGATTCTGTGTTAAATACCTCTTTGTATGTTGGTGAAGGGTGTAAGAGCTTGTGCCAAGCCAAGGAAGGAAAGGCCTAAGCCAAAGGCCAAGGCTTCCAACTTTGGCTAAGCACTTCCCCAAGGCTTCACAATCAGTGGCCTTGACCACGGTCCGTAGAAGTGGCCATGGAAGTTACTTGGCCATGATAGAACCAAGGACTTGAGACCAAGGTTCTGCCTCAACTCCACGAGCCACTCTACGACCAGTGGTCATCACCACGATCCGTAGAGTTGGTCGTGGAGATGCCTTAGACATTTGAAGGTTTGCAAGCTCAAGAGGAGCTACTTCCTAGGGACCACGGGCACCTTCACGAGCCATGGTCCCCATTCGCGGTCCGTAGAGTCTTCCTTGGTCCCCGACGGGTATTCCCTAATGAGGGATTTTTAAGTAATTGTGTTTTCATTATTTATTAAGTGGGGTTGATTTTAAATGGTCTACATCATTAGCATCAATAGTTTTAAGTCTTTTAACAAGTAATTTTACTCATTAGTTCTCCAAATCAAAACAAGAGTTCTTCCTCTCCCAAAAATTCTCTCTCTAACTCAAGGAAGAAGACGAAGAAGTGGGAGGAGCTAGGGTTTTGATTCAAGGATCTTTCTTCATGAAATTTCTTGGGGAATCTTAGAAATGTGTGGTGATCCTTCATCTAGGGTTATCTTTCACCCTAGAGTCAATTTCAAAGAGTTTCAAAGTTTTTCAAATTCATGAAAACCAATGGTTTTACTCAATCTCATGGGTTCTTTTTCTAAATGATTTCAAAAAGTTTCTAATGGCATATATTGATTGTGTTGGTGTTTAATTGATGATTTATGGTGAAAATACTCCATGAACCCATGATTTACTTCAACTCCTAAATTGTATTTTTATGAAGTGGGTTTGATGATTATGAAAGCTTATGATTGGAATATGTCATGATTACTATGGGTTAGTGAATTGTACTATTATATATGTTTCAATTATGGTGAATTGTTGGTGTATTGATGATTTGAGATTCATGACTTTGAACGCAAGTTATGGCAAAATTTTCATGTTAAAGTAGAATTATGTATGATTTGTTGATCCACTTGAAAGGTGGAGGTGTTTACTTACCTTGTATATTAATCCACTTGAAAGGTGGAGGTGTTCCCTTAATGTCTACATTGTGAACATGGCCTTGAAGGCGTAGTATGAGAAATTGAAGTGTTATCATGGTTTTGTATGTATGAATGAGAATTCGATGAAGCTAATGTGATCATGTAATGAATGTAAATGTGTTATTATTGAAAGGCCATTTCTCAATTTGACACTTATGAATGCTGATAATAGAATATGAAGGATTCTTCAATATAAAGTACACCTTGAATTGGTAGGGCTTATGCATCTTTTTCTTGTATAAATGATTATATTGTTGATTGTTGAATCGTTGGATCGGTAGGCTAGTAACACCCTTCAACACATGCTTATAATAAACCTTGCGATCGGCAGGCTTACGGTACCCTTCCATTAATGATGGCAATGAACCTTGGAATCGGCAGGCTTATGACACCTTTCCATGAAGGTTAATAATGAGACTTGAACCGGTAGGCCTATGGCACCCTTTCAAGAGGAGTTAATGAGATTTCCTAAATGTCCCTTGAATAGGTAGCTTAAGGCACCCTTTCATGTGTTAATGAATGTAATTGGAGTCGGTAGGCCAATGGCACCCCTCAAATGTGATAATGTTAAAGAAATTAACTATTCTATGGGAATGTAGGCTAAGAACCGAGTGGATTTGGTTAGATGAAAACTCAACCGATGTAGAGGCTGGGTTTCAATGATCGTCTAATTATCCCATAAATTATGTGTCCGCATAGGTCTAGCTAGTGGATCCACCTATGCTATACGAACAAGTCTACCTTAGGCAAGTAGACAACCTCTTTTATGGTTTGGGGACTTATGACACCGGATTCCATGACAAGCTGTCATGGTGTATGTCGGTTAACACTTACTTCCCATCAAAGGGAAAGAACCTATCAAGAAACATAGATTTAAACACTTCCCACTCTACAAGATCCGTTTCTACAAGTCTTGCCTCCTTCCATTGGTCGTACCACACATGAGCAACAACTTTCAATTGGTAAGCGCCCAATTTCGCCTTTTCTACTAGAGTCACCCCCATAATATCATGTACCTTATAGACCTTATCGATAAACTCTTGAGGGTCCTCCTCAACTTTTGAGACATAAAATTTCGGAGGGTTCATCCTCATAAAGTCCCTTAATCTTGCAACAGTCGTACCCAGATTTGGGTTCACGGGGACTACCACCTCTCTATTGGCTTGTGCCGTCATAGCTTGGGCCAACATTTGAAAATTCGACCTAAACTCCGCATGTGAAACATTCTCAGCCAAAGGATCTATCGAAGCTTGGGGAGGATCTATTTGTTCCACATTATCACTCTACATCATTCTAGCATCCCGTCTAGTAGTCATATCTTGGGGATCAACGGGCAAGGATTAGGAGACAGATCTTATAGAGTTAAACTCTATTGCATGAATTAAAGTAATGAAAGAAATGAAGTTTCCTAATCATCTTGTAGAGTCTCATTCATAAATATGGCACACTTCACACTCATGAACAAGACTTTACTAGACGTGTCATATGAGACTATCATCCTAGGACCATTCTAAGCCTTGTGTTCTGATTACCAAGTTTGTCACAATCCAGGGGTACCCCTAGATTTAACATGGCATATAGAACCACGAATGACTCTATACAAGTCACTTAGTCCTCATAACATAAGAAATAGAACAATATGAGTAAAACAATATTTCAAGTCTAAAAAGCTTTTAATAAATGAAAGAGGAAGTCTAGACACTTTTCTCATCATAGCCATCTTTTGCAATATCGAATGAAATTGGGCCTAGCCCATACATAATTTTCAAAAGTAGAAATACATGAAAGGAACAAAAAATGGAAATCCATCCTCGAACTATAAGGGCTAACCAAGCTCGGGAAACAATAATATCCAAGCTCTATCCAGAAAATAGTCGACCTTGAATATCGGACCCTACATTTAGGAAAAATGTAGGTACGAGTATGCGTTAGTGATGAGTCCACAAATTGGACTCATTTAGGGCTATATTTTAATAGAAATTGTATCTTCAAATGCTTATTTTTCCTCAATATCTGATGAAAACCCTTAAGTTTCAGGTATTAAAGTTTGATGGAAAACATGGACACTACGTCGCAAAAAGGAATGAAGAGGCTGAAAAGAACGAAGAAATGAAGACATGTGGATCACCGAGTCCACTTGGCGAGTCGCGGAAGGGTCTTACTTCGCCTTTTGTTCCAGTGTGCTGAGCCTTGAAGAAAAGGATCAAGTCGGTGGTTAAAGGGAGTAGTCAGCTCATCACCGAGAAGTTCCGCAAAGAAGTACCATGCCACCCAATGACCTAGAGCACAACGATGCTGAAGGCTGGTGCGAGACGGTGATGATCTACACCAAAGGGCGAATCGCTGAGTTAATCGATGATTCTGACTAACAACGCCGAATGATCCGCTACAACACAAATCTGTGAAAATTATAAATACTAGTTAGAGTTGTAGTTTTAAGTGTCGAACAATTATTATTATTTTCATATAGAATAGTACATTTTGATATTTTTGCTCTAATTTTGAGAGGGGTTTGAAGATCCAAAGGGTTTGATCTTCAAGATTTGGAGTTGGGTCTCTTGGATTCTTAAATTTTGGCATGTATCAATACTTAAATCTTCATACCCAGTTGAATGCGAGCTCAATTTGGTACAAATTTCTATCTCTTATACATGTGTGGCTAAAAACCCCAATTCTTGGGGTGTGATCTAGCGAATATGGGCTAAGATAATTGTTGGGTCTTGCTTGCTGATAGTTTAATCATAGTTTAATTGTGATTTTGTTTAATAGTTGTGGATGCATTTAATTAATTTGTAGTTGCAAATACAACTTTATTTATGTGTTTTTGGCTTGCTTGAGAGAGAGGTCATAAAACTAAAACTACTAAATTGATTCCCGATGGGAGTGGGTCGACATGAGATTCAGCTCGAGAGAGTGAATCCTGGTCTCATTCCCACTCACTCAGCTCGAGAGAGGGAGTGGGTTAAGGCATAGGTTGGTCTTCATGCGGCAAGTGGGTGTCCGAGAGGAACACATTTTAAACGGGGTAAGTTACTCGAGAGAGAGCTTATCCCCCTTAAAGTTTTGCCTAGTCACAATTATTTTAAGAATCTTCTATTGAAGGCATGTACTCAATATTCTAGCTTAACCCGTATTCCTATCACATCCCAAGGATCCCCTCTCATTACTTAGAAAACCCTGTTTATTTTGTTGTTTTTACTTGCTAGTGACAAAACCCCATTGTAAATTGACACTTTTCTGTCCCCTTTAATTTACAATGTTTCTAATCGTTAATGTCTTTAACTACGATTAGTTAGAACTAAATTTTATTCTTTTATTAATTCTCAAAATCACTCTCTTGAGACAGATGCCAACCCTTGGTTGGGTTACTAAACTATTGTATGATCATAGACACTTGCATCAGAAGTTGTATCTTGATTACGCAAACATCTAAATGGCGCCGCTGTTGAGGATGGTGTTGTGTGTGAATTTTTAGATTAGTAGAATTTTTGTTCTTCTTAGTTGTGTTTACTCATTTAATCTTCAATTTTGTTTTGAGTATTTGTGTGTCACAACAGGACATATGAGTGCAAATTAAATAGGGACAATAGCTGCCAAGTGATTCACCCAGCGGGTGGTGCTTTTCATTGAGAGGACATCAATGATGTTAATAGTGTTTATAACCCTGTCCACGTGGGCGAGATGGGTGCAATTTGCATGCCACAAGCCGACGGAAATGCAATGTTCGAAGTTACTAGCGCAACACTCCAACTCATACATTCAAGAGGTTTATTTGGAGGGTTATATCATGAAGATCCGCACGAACATTTATGAAGCTTTGTGGAAGTGTGTACCTCTTTATCGTTCAAGAATCTAACTGAAGAATATATACAGCTTCGCTTATTTCCATTATCATTGACCGGGGGAGCTACTAAATAGTTGGTCGAGCGTCCAAACAACTCCATCAAATCATGGGAGGAGCTGGTTATGGCATTTCACGAAAGATTCTTTCCTCCATCAAGAGTGATGAAACTGAGAGACGACATTCACAATTTTAAGCAAAAGGAGGGTGAATCAATTCACGAATCATGGACAAGGTTTAAGAGATTTTTGCGTAAGTACCCAACGTATGGACTGCCAGGTGAATTGTTGCTCTAATACTTTTACCGTAGTCTGGACTCGGTTAATAAAGGGATAGCCGATCAGTTGGTGCAAGGAGGACTAATGTTACAATCATTTGAAATAGCCTTATTTCTCCTAGATGGTCTGAATAAAGTAAACCAGGCATGGCACACCAAAGATGATCAAGTTTCCCCACTGTGCTTCCAATTAACACAAGCACAAATTGATAAAGAAAGGGAAAGGGACGAAAACATCAAAAAGATGTTGTCTCAAATGGAAATTCTACAAGAGCATATGAAGGGGACACATGGAGTATTTCCAGTTATGGAAGGTTCTTCCTCCGGTTACTCATGACCGGGGGAGAATCAAGGTTGGAACTCTAGAAGATCGAGGAAGGTTTCCACCCACGCTTTCAACAATGCGGAGGAAATCAAGGTTGAAACTATTATAGGGGTAAAGAACCAAGGAGATATTGGCAAGATTGAGCTGAGAAAGATGATCATGATGGGGACCATGCTCAGTTGAGTGAAAGCCGGATATCTAAAGGGAGTGCAAGTAGTCCTCGGGTAAATGATTTATTACTACGCATACTCAATAAAGTTGAGAGCTTTGATGATTTGCTAAAAGGGATGAAAAATGACTTTTCATCATTGAATAGTAAAGTGAATTCTCATGATGATGCCATCAAAATGCTGGAAGGTAAATTGAGTCTATTATCAGCTCAATTAACGTCTAAAACTCCGATGGATGATATTGAAAGAGAGTTGGTTGTAGTTACCCGTAGCGGCAAGGTGGTAATAGGGAATGTGATGGAAGATGAGGATCCTTAAAATCATGAAGAGATACAAGGTATGGAGGAACAAGAATGACCTACTCGACAAAACCTTACCAAAGAACCACAGGAGGAAGCGAAGCAACAAGTTCAAGTTCCAAAAGTCATGCACCCTGTACCCAAGATACCTCCACCATTTCCCCAAAATTTGAAAAATAAGAATGAGAATGAGAAGTTCAAATTTTTTTTGTCAGTATTCAAGAACTTATCAATTAACCTTCCTCTGGTGGAAGCATTGTTGGAAATGACGGGAGACGCCAAATTTATGAAAGAGCTGGTTACAAAGAAAAGGAGCTTGGACTATGAAACGATTGAGGTGCCCTATAGTTGCAGTGCAATTATGACAAATGAGTCAATCACTAAGAGAGAAGATCCTGGGGCATTTACAATCTCGTGCACAATTGGCATTCTCAAATTAGCTAAAGCTTTGTGCGATTTAGGAGCAAGCATTAACTTGATGCCCTATGCAATATACAAGCAACTTGGTTTGGGTGAACCAAAGGCATCCACAATGAGACTCCTTATGGTTGATCGATCAATCAAGCACCCAATGGGGATACTCTATGACATATTGGTAAAAGTAGATCGGTTCATCTTTTCGGATGATTTTGTGATCCTAGATTGTGAGATCGATGCTGAAATCCCCATTATTTTGGGAAGGCCATTCTTAGCTACCGGGAGAGCATTAGTGGATGTCGAAAGTGGAAAATTGAAGTTTCGTGTGAACGATGATGAGGTAACCTTCAATATCTATAAATCCATGAAGCAACCAAGTAATATCCATGTGGTGTATACTGAGGATGTTATAGATGAGGCAGTGCAAAGAGCGAGCCATTTAATGAGCAAGAATGAAACCCTTAAATCTGTACTTGCCAATTATGATGAATATGAAGTTCAAGGCTATGAGGAAGTGGTAGCTGCCTTATCAAGGTTAGGAGCATATTCAAGGAATCCAATCAAGTTGGATATCGACCTAAAAAATAGAGAAAGCCCTCCTGCAAAGCCATCAACAGAAGAACCACCGAATCTGGAGTTAAAAGCCCTACCCTCTCATCTCAAATATTCCTTCTTAGGAGCTAATAATACTTTATCGGTGATTATCGCAACCGATTTTCTTGAAAGGCAGGTGAAATTGCTCATTGAAGTACTGCAGAACCATATAAAAGCTATTGGATGGACAATAGTCGATATAGTAGGAATTCCTCCTTGCATTTGTAGTCAAATGATTCTACTCGACAGTGAATGTAAACCAAATGTGGAGTATCAACGTAGATTGAACCCTCCAATGCAAGAGGTGGTGCAAAAGCAGATCATCAAATGGCTAGATGCGGGAGTGATCTACCCTATTGCAGATAGTAAGTGGGTAAGCCTGGTGCAATGTGTACTGAAAAAGGGAGGTACAACTGTAGTCCCAAATGCAAAAGGAGAACTTGTGCCGACAAGACCAGTGACTGGGTGGAGAGTATTCATGGACTATCGAAAGCTTAACTCATGGACCGAGAAAGACCATTTTCCAATGTCTTTAATAGACTAAATGCTTGACCGGTTATCAGAAAAAGGATGGTATTGTTTTTTGGACGGGTACTCCGGTTACAATCAAATCTCTACTGCACCGGAAGACCAAGAGAAAACTACTTTTACTTCCCCTTATGGAACATTTGCATTCAAAAGGATGCCATTGGGGCTATGTAATGCCCCAACAACATTTCAGCGTTGCATGTTGCCTATTTTTCCTGATATGGTCAAAGACTCTATTGATGTATTCATGGACGACTTCTCAGTAGTAGGGGATACGTTTACAGAATGCTTGACACACTTAAAGCAGGTACTCCAAAGATGTGTGGAAATTAATCTGGTTCTAAATTGGGAGAAATGTCACTTTATGGTGAAAGAAGGTATCGTTCTTGGGCACAAGGTGTCGCAAAAGGGGCTGATATTTAACAAGGCAAAAATTGAGGTCATTGAGAAATTACCCCCGTCAATTTCAGTGAAGGGTGTTCGCAGCTTCTTGGGGCATGCAGGGTTCTATCGAAAGTTCATTAAAGACTTCTCAAAGATTGCACACCCATTATGCAAACTCTTAGAGAAGGAAGTGAAATTCTATTTTAATGATTCTTGTATGGATGCATTTTAGTGTTTGAAAAAAAACTAGTATTCACCCCAATTATCATCGGCCCTAATTGGTCTGAATCTTTTGAATTAATATGTGATGCTAGTGGTATGGCATTGGGGGTCTTGTTGGGGCAAAAGCGCAACAAACTATTTCAACAAATTTATTACGCTAGAAAGACTCTAAATAGTTCCCAGTAAATTTATACGGTCACCGAATAAGAGTTACTTGCGGTAGTCTATGCATTTGAAAAGTTCCGGGCATACTTGCTAGGCACCAAAGTAATCGTACATACTGATCATGCTGCACTCCGTTACTCGATGGCAAAGAAAGATGCAAAACCAAGATTGATAAGGTGGGTGCTACTATTACAAGAATTTGATTTTGAGGTAAAAGATCGAAAAGGATGCGAAAATCAAGTTGCTAATCACTAATGAAGGCTGGAAGTCAGGGAAAATGTTGAGCATGAGGTCGACATAGACGACTCCTTCCCCGATGAATAGGTGTTTGCAATATCTCTCAAACATATGCCATGGTATGCAGATTTTGCACATTACATTGTGTGTGGGCTGATGCCAGATGAGTTGACATTTTACCAATAGAAGAGGTTCATGTTCGATGTTAAAGAGTACTTTTGGGATGAACCATACTTCTTTTGAGAGTGTGCTGACTATGACATTAGAAGGTGTGTTCTGTATGACGAAGCAGTAGAAATTCTTCATGCTTGTCATACGTCTACAGTGGGAGGTCACTATGGTGGAATTCGCACCGCCGCTAAAGTGCTCCAGAGTGGATATTACTGGCCGTCCCTCTACAAGGATTCATATGAGATTGTGAAGAAATGCTCTCAATGTTAGCAACAAGGCGGAGTGTCTAGAAGACACGAATTATCTCTCACTCTAATTTTGGAGGTCGAGCTATTCGATGTATGGGGGATCGATTTAATGGGTCGATTTCTGAGCTCATTTGGAAATATATATATCTTGATGGTTTTAGATTATGTTTCCAAATGGGTGGAAGCCGTCACACTCCCAAACTACGAAGGAAAAAGTGTTGTCCAATTTCTAAAACGCTACATCTTCGCAAGATTTGGCACTCTGAGGGCAATCATTAGCGCTGGGGGATCCCACTTTCGCAATAGGTGGATTTCAATGGCAGTGAACAAATATGAGGTGAAACACAAAGTAGCAACCCCATATCATCCCTAAACAAGTGGCCAAGTCGAAGTGTCAAATCGGGAAATCAAAAGAATTTTGGCAAAGACAGTAAATGCCAACAGAACTGACTGGTCTAGGAAACTTGATGATGCACTATGGGCATATCTGACCGCTTACAAAACACCTATCGGTATGTCTCCATATCAGTTGGTTTATGGTAAGGTTTGTCATTTACCCATCGAGTTAGAACACAAAGCATTGTGGGCATTGAGAGCTTTAAATTTTGACTGGTCAAAAAACTTCAAGGGAGAGGGTAGAGCAATTGGACGAACTAGATGAATTCTGACTCAGATCGTATGAAAGTTTAGCCATCTACAAAGAGAAGATGAAGAAATGGCATGATGCTCGGATACTCAAGCGAGACTTCAAGGTAGGAGATTTGGTTTTATTATACAACTCTAGACTTAGACTCTTTCCCGAAAAGCTCAAATCCAAATGGTCTGGACCTTTTAGAGTAACGCGAGTGTTCACCAATGCTGCCATAGAAGTTGAAGATCAGTAAGGACCTCTATTTAAAAAGAACGGTCAACGTCTGAAATTATATTTTGGGGATTGTCAAGAGATTTCTTTAGTTGAAGTGGTGTATTTGGAAGACGCCTAAAAGCACTGTTGCATCGTGTCGCACCGTTAACTAAGGCGCTGTTTGGGAGGCAAGCCAAACCACTTTCTTGCTTTATATTGCTTTGATAAAATAATGGTGTGTTGATTGTGCAGATGGAAGTGTGGAAAGTTATCGAAAAGTGCAAATTGGAGATCAACAGGTCTAATTAGCGAATCGCCGAATGGTTCGGAAACCCCAAACCAGGCTGCCGTTAGACTAAAGACCAACCTACATTGTAGTCTGTGAAACTCGGCGAGCACAGGAAATTCTTTATGAATCACCGACCATGTCAGCGATCCTGGTGGAGACTGCCGTTTGGACTCCCCCATTAAATGGGGGATTCTACAAAATTCAGCGAAAAATGTGACTACTTGGCGTTACGCTGAATAGTTCAACGATAGGGACTAATGTCGTCGAGTGGGCGAAAACTGGACGGTTTTGGCAAGCCAAAGGTTTAAAAGTTTCCACTTCATTCACTTTCCCTCACATTTTATTTTCCCAAACTCACACTCGCACGCCAATTCATATATTTTTGCATTTTTAGAATACTTTTAGTGCTGATTTGTGCTCGGAGTTGGATTATATTGCCGCCTAGCATTTCAATCTTCTCTTAATCGGTACAAAAGGTTAAGTTCCAATCCCTAAGCTTCTTGTATTGAAAGTTGTACTCAAATAAAATGACATTACTTTCATGATGTGTGTTGGGCCTCTCTGGTAGGATTAGAATATTTGTTTGTTGGCTAGTTTCATAAATTTTACCCATACTAGGTTAATTAGTTAATTCCTGAAGGTTGTTCTTTAAATTGAATGAAAAATTGTGGGTTGTGCATGATTTTCACTAGGTCTAAGCCTAATTTGATTTGTGCATGCCTTAATTTTGTTTTCAGGGGATGCAGGGTTGAATTCATGAAGTTTGGTCAAAAGTAGGCACGTTAGGTCATTTGGCAAGCTAGATCGACCGCGCCGAACCACTCGACGTTTCGCCTAAAGTCTTATCTCGCAGTTGATTTAATGTTAAATGAGATGTTGAATTTTGTAACTTTCGTTGAATATGCATGATGTCGCGGAATGTATTCGGCATCTCTTCGAAAGACCTATGGTTTACCCTTAGTCTGTAACCTTGTTTTCTCTATGCATTATACTCGGCGAACCGCCTAAGTTATTGTGCGCTTCGCCAACTGGTTCGGTGAAGTGATTCTGCGATAGAACTGCCTTTTTTTTTTGAATACTTTCTAACTTTTTTGCGGAGCTTTGCGGAAATGGCTAGACCAAAAGTAGCAGGAAGAGATATGCCACCCCGACAAACAAGAGCGAAAAATTTCAGGAAAAATACTAAGGAAACAAATCCTCCCAAAATGGAGAATGAGGGCAAAAAAGCCAGTGCCAGCAACAGAACAAATCCCCGATACTCGACTATTCCCTCGTGGAGACGTGGATTCTTCACAGCTATCCACTCCTTTTTGGCGGCTCATAACTTGGGCAACTTTAGTAAGTCAGTTGCCGCTAAATATTTTGAAGAAGATCCAAGGGCCATTATCAAATTCCAGGCTGACACATCGGGTTTTGATGCCTAGATAGATGGAACAACTATGTAGCCAGGATCCCCTCCTTACCTGCCTCTCTGTCTTTCTTTATTTTACCTTTCAGATTCTGTGTTAATTGCATTTGAGGAAAAATTGCTTTTATTTGTGGTGGGCTGAGGACCACCTTTGTGTGTTATTTGATGTTTATATGTTGTGCATATTTGGGCTGTGTGCTTAAATTATGTGAAACACTGCTTTCTGTGGATGTTTGAGCTTGAGTCTCCTTTTATTTTAAATTGCAAAATGATTTTGACCCGTCCGAATTTTTTTTATTTTTACCACCTCTCGTGTGTTGAATGTGGCTGTTCTTTTGCAAAAAGTTGAGCCTCGGTTATGATCAATATCAATGACTTGAATAGTGCTCTCAATAGATCGAACATGAATGCGCAACTATGATAAGGCCAAATGAAGGTGCATATACAATATGTGAACTCTTTGCATCTCATTATGACTAGCCTAGTATCGAATTGAGTCTCTTGTGATGATCATTGCACACTAGAGAAACTGTAGAGTCTTGTTTAAATTATACTGTCAATGCCTAGTGTGATGAGCTTACCTGTGAACTATGCATGATAGATCCTAGAATTTGCCCCGTTGGTCCGGTCAACTAAGTGATGCTATCTCTCGATATGATGCTAGGTAACTTCTACGAGTGTGAGCCAATTTGACATATACGCCTTTTGTGACTTACCTTGTGAGTGTGTGAACTGCTTTTGAACACCCCTTGAGCTTCCCCTTTTCTTTGGAAGAAAGTTGATGAAAACAATTACCTTTCTTTATCCATCACCCATAATCCTGATGAAGTTGTAGTTAATTGAATAGCCAACTTAGGCCAAAAGCTTAAGTTGGGGGTGTGTTGAAAAGATACGTGCAAATCAAGAATTGCAAGTAAAGTCAGTTCTTACCCATGGTTTTGAGAAAAATGGAACCCTTTCATATTAAAAAAAAAAGAGAAAAGAGAAAAGGCAGATAAGAAAAACAAAAAGAATGAAAAATAAAGTTGTGGAATAAAGTACAAAAGAAATGGGGTTTCCAACCAATTCAGGGGAAGTAAATAATAGGATGACTTATAAGCACTAATGAAAATGATAAAGGGAAAAAGGAAAGGAAGTGTTGTGAGCACCACATTTCATGAGGATAAAAGTCACTGACTCTAAATGAACACACATTTGCAGTCAGCCCCATTTCAAGCCTTGAAAAGACTTTTTGATCTTGAGTGAGCTGAAACAAATGCTGATTAGAAAATACGGGCAAACCTATGGGTGAAATTATGCATTATGTTCTTCTTTGTGAGTGTGAGCGTTGCATTTTATTCCGAAGCTTTAAACTATGAAACCATTGTGTGAATAAGGAATCATTCTTTGTGTGAGGGTATTTGAACACTATTGTTGAGCTTGAACTTGCATTTGAAGCAAGTATTGTGAGCATGAGATTCGTTGATATTGGTGAGTCACAACTTGAATCTTTGAGTGCACATTTGATCTTTGCATAAGTAAATTGAGTTGTGTTGAGTGCATTCATGATTGAGTCTTGTGTAGCACTGCTCGAGACACCCTTTTTGAACGACTGAATTTGAGTTCGCTTGAGGACAAGCAAAAGTTTAAGTTCGGGGTGTTGATGAGTCCACAAATTGAACTCATTTAGGGCTATATTTTAATAGAAATTGTGTCATCAAATGCTTATTTTACCTCAATATCTGATGAAAACCTTAAGTTTCAGGTATTTGATGTTTGAAGGAAAGCATGGACACTATGACGCAAAAAGGAAGGAAAAGGCTTAAAAGAACGAAGAAATGAAGGTCTGAGGATCGCCGAGTCCACTTGGCGAGTCGCGGTAGGGTCTTACTTGGCCTTTTGTTCCAGTGTGCTGAGCCCTAAATAGGGCGACCCCCTATTCAAACCAAAAGAAGTACCTCTCCTCACTAACAAAGAAGTTGTTGGACCTGGGCACGGCTAACAAACTTGATCTTCCGCGGGAACCGTATCTCCCACCGTTCACGACATCCCTTGCTTCTCACAAGAACGGCTCCTCGATGGAGGAGTAGAAGTGCTGGTCCCCTTCGATCAACTTGCTTATGCCTCCTGTTACCTACGATAGGACCTCCGTCCCCGAAGCGAAGAACGAGTAGAGAGTGCCCTAGTTCTTGTTTACTAGGGATAGGTTTCAGGTAGAATGGAGCATTCGACGCATCACCGAGAAGTTTCACGAGGCAGTACAATGTCGCCCAATGACCCAAAGAATAACGATGCGGAAGGCTGGTGCAAGACGGCGATGATCAAATGCACATTCGAAGAGACCCATATATCTTTCTAAGAAATAATACGGGAGCACCTCACTCAGAGATACTCGCTCGGATGAAATCCTTATCCAACAAATCCTTTAATTGGCTATTCAATTCCTTTAACTCAACCACAACCATTCAAGAAGAAGGAATAGAGATAGGTTGCGTATCTGGGAGAAGGTCAATACCGAAGTCTATTTCCCGTTCGTGAGGAATACCGGGTAAATCATCAAGAAATACTTCTGAAAACTCATTAACTACGCGGACAAACTAAATGGTAGGTATTTCAGAACCTACATCCCTCACCCTTACAAGATAGTAAATGTATCCCTTAGAAATCAAATTTCTAGCTTCAAGACAAGAGATAAATTGACCTCTAGGCGTAAAATTTCCCCCTTTCCACTCTAGGATAGGGTAATTCGGAAATTGAAATTTGACCACACGAGTTCTAAAATCTATAAAAGTATAACATGGATGTACCTAATCATTACCAAGAATCACATCGAAATCTAACATGTCAAGCTCTACCAAGTCAACAAGAGTAACTCTATGGGATGAGGAAATGGGACATCTTGTATAGACCCTCTTAGCCACCACATAATCACCCACAGGAGTAGAGACACAAAAATGTTCTAATAATACTTCCTAAGGAATATCAAACCTCATCACCACATATGGCGTCACAAAATATAAAGTAGCATCGGGATCAAGTAAAGCATAAACATCAAGTTGAAAGACTTTTAATAGACCAGTAACTTCATTTGGAGAACTCTCTTGGTCACCCTTAGATTAGAGTGCATAAAAACGGATTTGCTTGGGGGCATTGGAACCCGAACCACTAGGAGGAGCTTGCTTGCCCTCTCTTGCTTTAGCCGCAAGCATGGATCTATCTCTCATTTTATGTCCATTCTTCCCACAACTAAAGCAACCATTAGTGCCGACTAGGCACTTACCATCATGCTTCTTCCCACATTTTTCACACGTAGACCTAGCAAAAGAAGAACCACCTCCATTCCCTCCTTGAGGTCTAGGGTTAGACACCCTATCCTTATTAGAATTTGGAGGAGTATTAAAGGAACCTTGACCAGAAAAGCTTTGTCGAAATCTAGGCCTACTTTGTCCATCAAACTTTGCATTAGAGAAGTTTCAATACCTTGTCCTAGCCCTTTTTACCTCCCTACACTTTTCCTTGAGTTTCTCCTCCTTAATTAGTTGTGAATGTACCATAAGACGAGAGATGTCCATGTCACCAATGAGCATGGAGGTATGACACTCTTTAACCACAATTTCGTATATACCCATCACAAACTTCCTCATCTTAGCCCTAGAATCCGCAACCATTATTGGAGAATACATAGACCGTTGAGTGAACTTTAGAGCATACTCATTCACACTCATACTTTCTTGATGAAGGTTAATAAACTCTTGCACCTTTGGTTCCCTTATCTCAAGGGGAAAGAACCTCTCAAGAAACGCAGCGTTAAATACATCCCACTCTACAGAACCCGCTCTTACTGGTCTTGCCTCTTTCCATTTGAAGTACCTTACTTAAATAACACAGTTCAATTCGTAAGTGGCCAATTCCGCCTTTTTTACCAGAGTCACCCCCATAATATCAAGTACCTTGTAGACCTCATTGATAAACTCTGAGGGTCTTCCTCAACTTTGGAGACATCAAATTCTAGAGGGTTCATCCTCATAAAATCCCTTAATCTTGAAACAGCCGTGCCCACATTTGGGTTCATAGGGACTACCACTTTTCTATTGGCTTGTGTCGTCATAGGTTGGGCCAACATTTGAAAATCCAACCTTAACTCCGCATTTGAAACATTCTCAACCAAGGGATCTCTCGGGGCTTGGGAGGAGATCTTTGTTCCACATTGTCACCCTTCATCCTTCTAGTAGCCTGTCTAGTAGTCATATCCTGAGGAACATAGGGCAAGGATTAGGAGAGAGATTGTATAGAATTATACTCTATTGCACGACTTAGAGTAATGAAACAAATGAAGTTTCCTTATCATCCAATTCTAAGTGTAGACAGTCGTTAAGCAATATATAACCCAACAATTGAGTTGGGGTAGAATCCCACAGGGATCGGTACGTGTTAAAATTCAATCAAGAAGTAGGAATGTGATCTAACTAGATATAGGAATATAAATTATCGACAAAGACATAAACAAATTAAAAGGGGTGACAGGAATGTCAGATGGGGGGTTTTGGTTTGAAAATATCAACTACAACGCGACTACAAACAACTTGATATAACAATAAGGCAAGGAATTCTCAGGATGTGATTGATTATAGGAAAAATTCAATATATGGGTAATTGAAACTACTAGTAAACAACTATAAATCATTATATGTGCTAGACTATATGGGATATAGCTTTCTCTCGAACAACTATCCCGAATCAGGTGATTTCTTTCGAACTTCAACAAGTATAGTAATGAAAAACAACCCACAGCTTAATTAATCCACTCTCTCTCGCTAGATGGATAGAATTGAGTTTAGGATTCACTCTCTCGAGATGAACCCAGACCAATCCAATACCTACAAATCATTAATCAATAATCTTAGTTCTAAAACCTCTCTCTTGAGCAAGCTAAGAACACATGGTTAGAACTGTATTTGAACTACAATTTACAAATTAATCCACAATTAAAGATTAAACCCACTTCAATATAGCATTTAAACTAGTAATTAACAACACCCATAAACTAATTCAACCCATAATCACATTATCACACCCCACGAATTGGGATTTTAGCCAACCATTATAAAAGAATAAAAACGATTACCAAATCGATTAGCCATCAACTCGGTAAGAGTAATTTAGCCTTTACAATGCTTCAATTTGTAGAAAATTCAAAATGCACTTGCAAAATCTCCAAATTGAATCTCCAAAATCCTTCAAGTCTACTGAGTAACTCTGAAAAGCTCAAGAAAAAAATATCGTAGTCTAATTCAGCATGCTAAATTAACAGTTCAAAATCTAAAGTATAGTCACCAAAAAAAGCCACGAAGGGCCATTAGGCAAGGTAAGTCGGGTTTGCCGAGTTGTTCAACGAACCATTCATTGCTCTATTCTATCACCTTTTTGCTTTGGCTCTCAGGATCCTCAAATCCTACAACTTTAAGCGATGACTCGTTGAATCGCAGAACTGTTCGACGATTCACTGACTACCCCTATTCTATCACCGACTTCATTTCTTCCCTCAGGGCTGGCACACTAGAACTTTAGGCGGTCAATGTAGCCACTCAGTGATTTGCCAAGTGCTCTTGGTGACCATCAGGCTTGCCTTTCTTGATTTATTAAGTTTGTTTTGTTCCTTTTTGCTTGTTAGTGTCCTTGCTTTGCTCCTCAATCCATATACCTGAAAATCAAGGATTTAACATTAGTTTATGGCACAAACTATGCATTTGAGGACACTAAATCTATATAAAGAAAGCTCCAAATGAGTTCCAATCTCGGACTCATCAACACACCCAACTTAACTTTTGATCGTCCTCAAGTAAAACTCAAAATCAACAGCACAAAAAGGATGTCTCACATAGTGATGCATAAGACTCAACATGAATGCACATAACAAGGTTTAACTTAGTCATGCAATGATCAATAGTGCACTCAAAGATTCAAACTGTGAGTCACCATTATCGAAGATGCTCAAGTTCACAATACTTGATCCAAATGCAAGTTCAAGCTCAACAAAGTTACTCAAATGTCCTCACAACAAAAATGATTCCCTATTCACACAAAGTTCTTCAACAATTTATAGTTCCAAAATCACATTCGACTCTCACACTCACAAAGATGAATACATTCATGACTTCACCCATAGGTTTGTCCTTATTTTCTAATCAACACTCATTTTAGCTGACTCAAGATCACAAAGGTCTTTTCATGGCTTGCAACAGGGTTGAGTGTAAAGGTATAGTCATTTGGGCTTAGTGGCTTCTGCCTTCCTGAAGTGTGGTCTGAACATCTCTTTCTTAGTTTTCTTTAGCATTTTGATGATGCTCATAACCCACCTCATTATTAAACTTCATACTAACTACCGGATACCCCATTTCTTTTGCAACTTCCACTACTTTATTTCACAATTTTTTTATTCTTTTTCTTTGCTTTCTTCTTTATTTTTTTACATGGAGGGGTTCCATCTTTTTCAAAACCATTACTCAAGGAGGATTTCTCACACTTCTTGATATTCCTTCTCTTTTCGCCACACCCCCAACTTAGGCTGTTGGCCTAAGTTGTCTATGCAACAAATCACACTTCATGAAAGTTATGGGTAAATGGATAGAGAGGGATCACAATTGTTCATGTTTCTTCCAAGAAAGGTATAATTCCCAAGAGGGTTCAAGCAAGATTCACACATCTCACAAGGTTGGCCACAACAGAGGTATATTTTCAAATTGTTTCACTCTTCAAAATTGTTGCCTAAGATCATTTGAAGTGCTTGCATCACTTACTCAACCGAACCAATGTAATCTCATCACACAAGTCATTGGCAAAAATATCTGTAACGACCCGTAAAATGAATAAAGTGAAACTAGAGCCTAACGACTTTGTGTGGAGTTTGTAATGAGGTTTCATGTTGTGTGATATTGTCCCGAGCCTTGTTTCATAAAGTTTAGTGAGTCAACGTCAAGGCATATGTTAGACTCTGTGTAAATACCTTTTTGTATGTTGGTGAAGTGTGTAAGGGGTTGTTGCCAAGCCAAGGAAGGAAAGGCCTAAGCCAAAGGCCAAGGCTTCCAACCTTGGCTAAGCACTTCCCCAAGGCTTCACAGTCAGTCGCCTTGACCACGGTCCGTAGAAGTGGCAATGGAAGTTACTTGGCCATGATAGAACCAAGGACCTGAGACCAAGGTTCTGCCTCAACTCCATGAGCCATCCACGACCAGTGGTCATCACCACGATCCGTAGAGTTGGCCGTGGAGATGCCTTAGACATTTGAAGGTTTGCAAGCTTAAGGGGAGGTACTTCCTAAGGACCACGGGCACCTTCACGAGCCGTGGTCCCCATTCACGGTGCATAGAGTCTTCCTTGGTTCCTGACGGGGATTCCCTAATGAGGGAATTTTAAGTAATTGTGTTTTCATTATTTATTAAGTGGGGTTGATTTTAAATGGTCTACATCATTAGCATCAATAGTTTTAAGTCTTTTAACAAGTAATTTTACTCATTAGTTCTCCAAATCAAAACAAGAGTTCTTTCTCTCCCATAAATTTTCTCTCTAACTCAAGGAAGAAGACGAAGAAGTGGGAGCTAGGGTTTTGATTCAAGGAGCTTTCTTCATCAAATTTCTTGGGGAATCTTAGAAAAGTGTGGTGATCCTTCATCTAGGGTTAGCTTTCACCCTAGAGTCAATTTCAAAGAGTTTCAAAGTTTTTCAAATTCATGAAAACCAATGGTTTTACTCAATCTCATGGGTTCTCTTTCTAAATGATTTCAAAAGGTTTCTAATGGCATATATTGATTGTGTTGGTGTTTAATTGCTGATTTATGGTGAAATTACTCCATGAACCCATGATTTCCTTCAACTCCTAAATTGTATTTTTATGAAGTGGGTTTGATGATTATGAAAGCTTATGATTGGAATATGTCATGATTACTATGGGTTAGTGAATTGTACTATTACATATGTTTCAATTATGGTGAGTTGTTGGTGTATTGATGATTTGAG
>JAJONQ010001089.1:0-31931 GCA_036250385.1 Solanum microdontum
TGCCTTTTTCTGCATTTCCTTCAGCTGTCTCTAAACTTCCGCGCCTGAACACCTTTCCTGCAAAACATGATAAAACACATAAAAACCAATATAAAAAGTCCCTAGACACACACAACTTGTAAGTGAAATGTATTAGAAATACCGTAAACTCACGGTATACCAATGATCACTTACCTTTCATTGAGTTTGCTTATAAGAACAATTACCACTCTAGCATCTAGATGGCTCTTTACGACGCTCTTTATGGGAGAAGATACCGATCTCCTATTGGATTGTTTGAGGTTGGTGAAGTTGGGTTGATAGGACCAGAGTTAGCTCATGAAGATATGGAGAAAGTGAAAGTTAATCAAAAAAGGTTGAAAACAGCGCAAAGTCATCAGAAATCCTACACTGATGTTAGGAGAATAGACTTAGAATTTGAAATAGATAATTGGGTATACTTGAAGGTTTCACCCATGAAGGTGTTATGAGATTTGGTAAGAAGGGGAAGATTAGTCTTCGGTATATTGGTCCTTACAGAATATCCAAAAGGATTGGTAATGTGGCTTATGAGTTGAAGCTACGGGAAGAGTTAGTAGCAATTCATCCGATATTTCACATTACTATAATGAAAATGTGTATGGGCGATGCTTCACTAAAAATACTAACCAAAGATATTGGTATCAAGGATAGCTTGTCTTAAGAGGAGATTCCTGTTCAGATTCTAGACCGCCAGGTTCGCAAGTTGAGAACCAAGGAAGTAGCATCAGTCAAAGTTCTGTGGAGAAATCAGTTTGTTGAGGAAGCTACTTGGGATGCTGAGGAGGATATGAAGAAGAGATATCAACATCTCTTTGAGTCTAGAGACATTCCAGATCAAGGTACTAATTCTCTTCTTAGTACTCTTCAATTAATATACCGAATGTGTTAGATTTGCTTGTTGGGTGTTTGATCTGGATGTTAGATGTTACACCCTTAGCCTATTAAGAGTAATCTCATTCGAAGATGACTGTTCCCAAGGGGGAGATATTGTAACACCTCGTTAGTTGAAAGAGCTAAAAATTAGATAGAGCCATTTTTTGGAAAGAATGAAAATCTGAAATTTGGCAAGTTATGTTAAGTTTGACCGTTGGGTCAACTTCAATGACCATAACTCCTAGTGCAAGATGAGTTAGGTGGGCTACAAGATATCAAATGAAAGGCATTTGAATTATCTTTCCAACACCACTGAGTTTTTTAGTTTTCGATTTCATACAAGGGAGATATGCCCATTTGAAGTCGAGCTGTCTGAATAAGGAAAGTTATCCGAATTTTGTAAGGGTATTTTGGTCTTTCCACTACCCAATTAATTAAATCCATTTTTAATAATTTATTTGGGGTCTAAACTAAGTTAGTTCAATTTACGCAATTAATAATTACGCTAGGGCTTTCAGAGAAGCAAAAAGAGGAGAAAAGAAGACAAAAGTCAAGGTCTTCTTGGACATTTCTTGCGGAATCGAAGTCGTTTCTCCAAGGGTTGATCCCTAAAGAGGTATGTGAGACTTTCATAGCGTTGAGTTCATTCACCCACGTGCCAACCGTGTTTAGTTCAGTAAAATTCGTTCTAGAAAGTGGAGTGTTTGATGATCTTGAATTGTGTTCATGAAGTTGTCTTTCGTTCTTGAGATTTGATGGGATTGTTGAGTTCTTGAGGAAATCGTTTCGATTTTAGAGTTGTTTATGAATAGAGTCTTGTGTACATGTATTGGGTATCTCCTCTTAAGAGGAATTGAGAAAAAGAATCAAATTTAGGCGAATTGGGGTTAGAAAATGAAGTAGGAAAAATTCGAGCAAATCTGGGAACCAGATCCACATCGCGAACCTGTTCCTCAAAATTGGAACTTTTCTCTCAGCGTCGTGGAGAGTTCACAGATCCCTTTGCCTCGAAATTTATTTTGTGACAATATAATAAAATGCATCTCCGCGTCGCAAACTTTCTTCCATAGAGTGATTTCTTGATCGTTTCTCATGTTTAACAATCTAAAAACACTCCTAAACATCACGAGATCTTTGCTATCACAAATCACAACCTTGAATCCATAAATTTCAAATTCAAGGAAAGTTAAGAGCCAAGTCTAGAGAGTTCTTAGAGTCCTTTCCTTAGTCTTTTGCAAATGCTTTAAACTTGTTATAAGACTTGAGTTTAGAGTTGAGTCAAGAGTAAAGAGTGAACTTCATTTATTCAAAAGAGTATATGGGGACTATGTACCCAACGAGTAAATATTTTCACATTTAATCAAGAAAGGAAACACCGATTTCCAAAAGAGCCTATGAACTAGTTTTTAGTAAAGAGTAAATGTTTTCACATTTAATCAATAGAGGAAATATTGATTTCTAAGAGAGCCTTTGGGCTAGTTTTTGAGCAATTATCTCAAATCATAGAAAGAGTTATGTTCTTAAACATATAAGCTAGTTACATTTCTGGGAGTAGTATTGAGGACCGATATGGGGGAGAGTTCAGACAAATCACAGCCCCCATAAACCATGTAGCCAACGTGGATAGAAAAGGGTCATACTTTTTAGATGATTCCTTAGTGCTTTTTTAGCGTAGTCTAGTGGATTCACTTAGTAGTTAGGTTCTATACCCCCAGCAAGGTATAGGACGGCCCTGGAAGCGCGAGGCAAAACATTGTATCATCACATAGCTCTTAAGTGATGGTTGTTGGTTAGATAAATTCTCACAGTTATATTTTGTATTCCTATATACATAGAGAATGCTTGTATTTTCACATACGAATAGAGTTTATATTGTATCCTTGCATACAAACTGAGTTGCCATTGTATTTCGAAATATACAGAGTTGTTGTCCATGTTTTAAAAGCTTTTATTTATATTGCTTTATATTGAAATGAGTTGAGTTGAGTTGAGACCAAGTATGTTCCTTTAGTTCCTTTCAAGCTTATGTATTGTTTTAGTATTCCCCTCGCATGCTCGTAAATTTAATGTACTGATGCCATTTGACTTGCATCATTTTATGATGCAGATACAGGTAACCAGGATCAACATCCAGTGCCCCGTTGATCCAGTAGAGCATTCAGAGTCATTTGGTGAGCCTCCTTGCTTTCTGGAGGTTCCCTTTTTACGTTTCTTTAGTAGTTTCAGTTGTTAGGATGATCAGGGTCTTGTCCCGATATCCCTCATAGTCTTAGAGGCTTTATAGACAGAAAGTAATAGTTCATTAGTCTTTTCATTTTCATTCTTTAATGTTGAGACTTGAGTTTGCCTCATTGGCCAGTTGAATATTTTATTTATAACATTCTAGTTTATTACATGGATTTATCTTTGTTGAATAAAATCTTCCACTAAGTAGTAAGCCAGGCCAAGGGTTCGCTTGGGGCCAATAATAGTTCTTGAGTGCTAGTCCCGCCCAAGGTGTAAACTCGGGGCGTGATTGATGTAACACCTCAGAACCTGAAAAATAGAAAATTTGGTGAACCACGGAAGGGTTCACAGACCAGGAAAGGAACCACGATCTGTTGACCTGCTTGTGGTTCCCACCCACCTAGAAGTGGTCACCACGAAGCCCTTCACGGGTCGTGGACCCCCACACGAGCTATGGTATAGCTCGTGGAAGTGAGGCAGAACCACCAGTACTCAGAAATTAAACCACAGAGCCTACCATGGGTAGTGGTCTCGATAAAAGGCTATGGATGGGTCCGTCATCTTTAGTCACCAGACCCCTAGCCCTAAGTGGAAAACCACGGTGGCCTATATGTGGTTCTTCACACAGTCCATGAAATGGACCTTAAATGGGGGTGCCAAGAACCAGTAGGCACTGGACAGCAATCACAACCCACTCGACAGGCCGTGGTCCCTTTGACGGTCCGTCAGCGGCTCTGTGGTCAGCCCTCGTCAGTTTTTAAGTCAGAGTCATTTTGGTTTTTTCTCCTATGCATTGGGCATCTAAACTACATCATTTAATACCTAAACTATGTCATTTTACTCAGTTTAAGCCTAATAATCTAGTCATAACTTACCCACAACCTTTATTCACCAAAAATAATTCAAACTTAAAGCAAAAAGAGAAGAAAGAGGCGCCAGTTTCCCAAAAACTGTCACAAGGTTTGCTTCAAGTTTCAGCCCCAAAATCGAAGGATTTTTCTGTAGATTTCATCCAGGTATGTGGGATTTAACTAGTGGGTTCCTTTCATCCACTAGGTCCCTATAATACAGTTAGTTCCTTGATTCTATATATCTTGTTTAGACCTAGGATTTCTAAAATCTTGGGAGAATTATTATGATTTCAGTTTCTATAGTATCCTTAATCTAAATATCATGTTTTCTTGGAAACGTTGCTTAATTCCCTGTATGTAATCCAGAACCCTAGTTCATGTAGATTCTCTTAGTTCATGAATTGCACTAGCTAGATCAGTAGAACAGATAATCATGATCGAGATTTTGAATGTTACATTATCAGTATATAAATGTTGCATTCTCAGAGTGCATTTCAGTATTTAGAGCTATTCAGTATTTCAGTTACATTTCAGTCATATACATATTCAGTTGGGAGTAGACTTAGCACCAAGTTGGACTAGGGTTCAGCATACCTTCATAGTCCCAAAACTACGTGCCCTCATAGGAGTATAAGTCCCATCTATTGGGCATCAAATTTAGTGATCACGTCAGTCATGCCTTTATACCCCTGGCAAGGTATATTGGGTCCTCTCGATGGGGTGTATGCATCAGATTCCACATTTAGCTCAGGTGGTTTTATGTAGGTTTATAGTAGCTCCCATAATCAGACTCTAGTGCATTTAACCAGGTTTTCAGTATATACTTCAACATTTAGTTTAGCATGTCATGTTCATAATTAGTACTTGGTCATTGCATTCAGTTTAGCTTTTCAGTTATCTTTTTAGTTTTTAAATTCTTGCTCAGTTTACAGTATTGCTCAATTATGCCTTGTTTCAGCTTATATATGTTTGTGCAGCTTAGTATATATCCTGCATGCTCAATACATTCAAAGTACTGACGCATACTCTACGCTACATCCTTTTATGATGTAGGTTCAGGTACTCAACATCTAGATCGCGCTTAGATCGATTCCTGGTCTGCACTCATCAGCTTCAATGGTGAGTCTTTATATTTCGAGGATAATAGACATGCTTTTATTTAAGTCTTTATTTTTAGTTTAATTAGAGTTGGCTGGGGAGCATGTCCCAGTAATTCAACTTAGTTAGACGTTTTTCAGACATAGTAGTAGAATCAGCTAGAATTGTTAAGTTTAATCTTTCCTTTGTTATAAAACTCTTAGTATGTTTTATACATTCAGACTAGTTGGGCATTTCCCACTTTTAGTTATCCATTGTTTTAGCTTCGGCATAGTACATGTTTTATTTAGTATTCTCAATATGCTTGATGTATGCCAGACACAGGGTTAGCTTGCGATCATTCGCGATCCTAGGTCCCGTGTTATTTCAACGGAGTAGCCTCGGGGTGTGACAAACTTGGTATCAGAGCATTAGGTTCAAGAGTCCTAGGATGTCTAAAAGCAACACTAAGTAGAGTCTCTTTCATAGGTGTGAAGTGCACCACATCAATCAGAGGAGGCTATGAAGTGTTTTTAAGAAAAACTTCACTTTCTTTACTATTCTCATCGTGCATGGGTATGATCCAACTTTTCCTTTCTAATCTATCGTTATGCTATTCATATCATGCCCTGTCGTAGAGATAACGCGTGGAATGCTAAAGCACGCAATGATAACGCAGTTCCTCTAGTCCCGAACCGTGAGGTTACGAATGAAAAATTTCAGAATGTGATCCAACTCTTGGCTCAGAGTTTGGCTAATCAGAATAATTAGCAGGTCCTAGTTCCTACTAACACAAATGGTGGATCAGCTGTATCTAGGGTTCGAAACTTTGTTCAGATGAATCTGCTTGAGTTTCTAGGGTCGAAGGTTGGTGAGGACCCACATAACTTCAATGATGAGGTTAAGAAAATTATTGGAGTAAGGAAAGTGACTGGAACTGAGAGTGTTCAGTTGGCATCCAACCAACTTAAGGATGTGGCGCATATCTTGTTCACTCAGTGAAAAGATAAAAAGGGTGCAGATGCAACTCCTATGACTTGGGATTGTTTTACTAGAGCTTTCCTAGACAGGTTCTTCCTAAGGGAATTGAGAGAAGCAAAGGCACAAGAGTTTATGAACATGAAGCAGGGTTCTATGTTGGTCCAGGAGTACAGGCTGAAGTTTACCCAGCTCTCCAGGTATGCTCCACACATGGTTGCCGATTCAAGGGCACAAATGAGTAAGTTCCTATTTGGGGTATCCAATCTAGTGAAGACCGAGTGCAGGAATCCCATGCTTCTAGAAGATATAGATATCTCCAGACTCATGACTCATGCCCAATGGGTTAAGGGAGATAAGTTTAGGGAATTGACTAAGGACAATAAAAAGGCTAGAACAACAAATTATGAGTACTCAAAGAAAATGTCGGACGGTGGAAATCGCTCGCAGTTTCTTGAGAGGTCTACAGCCCCAGCACATTCATTAGCTAGTGCCTCATCTCCAGGCTTCCACGTGATCAGAAACGTTAAGCATCAGGCTCTAGGTCTCATGAGTGCTTCAGGTAACAGGACCTTCCCAACTTGTCCAAAGTGTGTAAGAACCATCCGGGCGAATGTCTTGCAAGCAAGGAAGGGCTCTTCGGGTGTGGTCAATCTAACCATAGGTTGAAGGATTGTCCTTCTGCCAGGCAGGGGCAAGAAGGTAACAATAATAGGGTTCAGTCTACAGCTACAGCAGCTTCAACAGGTCGCCTAACTCAGTAGGTTACTTTATCTGGTATAGGTGGCGGTGAGCTCCAGAATAGGGTGTATGCTCTTCAGTCTCGCCAGAACCAGGAAGATTCTCCTAATATGGTCACTGGTACTTTACGAGTCGTTTCTTTAAATGTTTATGCATTGTTAGATCCAGGGGCTACCCCGTCTTTTGTAACTCTTTATATAACATAAACTTCGGTGTCAGTCCAGATACTCTCTCAGAACCCTTCTCAGTTTCTACTCTAGTTGGTGACCCAGTTATAGCTAGACGGGTATACATAAATCATCTTATCACAGTTTCCCAAAAACTCACCTCAGTAGATCTTGTAGAGTTAGAAATGGTAGATTTTGATATCATTCTATACATGGATTGGTTACATTCCTTTTATTCCTCAGTCGATTGTAGAACTATGATCGTTCATTTTCAGTTTCCAAACAAGCCAGTCTTAGAGTGGAAGGCTAGTAGCTTCATGCCTATTGGTCGATTCATCTCTTACCTTAAGGCTAGAAAAATGATTTCTAAAGGGTATATCTATCATCTTGTTTAGGTTAAGGATTCAAACTCCGAAACCCCAACTCTTAAGTTAGTCCAGGTAGTAATTGAGTTTCCAAAAGTATTCCCAGAAGAACTTCCTGGAGTTCCTCCCAAAAGGAAAATCGACTTCACAATAGATCTCGTTCCAAATACCCAGCCTATTTCGATTCCTCATTACACAATGGCTCAATCTGAGCTTAAGGAATTGAATGAGAAGTTAAAAGACCTTTTCGATAAGAGATTCATCAGACCCAGTATCTCTCCAAAGGGTGCTTTAGTGTTATTCTTGAAAAAGAAAGATGGCTCTCTCAGAATGTGCACTGACTATCGATAGTTTAACAAGGTCACAATCAAGAATAAGTACCCTATCCCCAGGATTGATGACTTGTTCGACCAAATTCATGGTGCTAGTTATTTTTCTAAAATAGATCTCAGATCCGGCTATCATCAGTTCAAAGTCAGAGATAGTGACATTCCGAAGATAGCTTTCAGAATTTAGTATGGTCATTATGAATTTATAGTTATGTTCTTTGGACTAACAAATTCTCCTGCAGCTTTCATGGACTTAATGAACATGGTGTTCAACCAGTAGTTGGACTTGTTCGTTATCATCTATATTGATGATATCCTTATTTATTCCCAGAGTAAGGAGGAGCATGTGACTCATATGAGGGGTGTTCTGCAAACTCTCAAACATAGCTAGCTATTCTCTAAGTTAAGTGACTGTCAGTTCTGGTTATAGTCCATTTTTTTTCTTGGTCATGTGGTTTCCAGCGAAGGGATCTGAATAGATTCTCAGAAAATTAAGGTAGTACAGCACTGGCCCAGACCCACCTGTCCAACAGATATCATGAGTTTCTTGGGTTTGGCCTGTTATTACAGGAGATTTGTTGAAGGATTTTCATCCATAACTTCCCCATTAACCAAGTGGACTCATAAGAAGGCCAAATTTTAGGGGTCAGATGAGTGTGAGAAAAGCTTCTCAGAATGGAAGACTAGGTTGAACACAACTCTGGTCTAGACTCTACCAGATGGTGCATACGGTTATGTGATTTATTATGATGTATCCAGGGTCAGCCTAGGTTGTGTGTTTGTAACGACCGGATTTCATCGTTATAGAAAAACCAACAGGGAAAATTTTTGGGTCGGAAAACCTTTTCATAGTAACTTTAAATTTCCCAACCTAGTCTAGATTTGGATGAAATTGGAGTCATTAAGGTGTAGGTAAATTTTGTAACAATCAGGTGGATTATTTATGATTATGATTACATGAGTAGTTAGATAAGTCGTTAAGGAATCCATGCGACTTTACAAAATTGAATTTGGGTAAGTAGAACTCTCGGAATCGATCTTAGAGTGAATGATATTTTCTGAGTGTCATTGGTGAAAGGTGTGTTGTGAAATGGGGGTCTTGGAATTACTAAAATAGCTGACTGGTTCCTTCCAAGCTGCTGGGGTAGGATTTTTGCCGCCAGGGTGGGGCCACTGCACCGGGGTGAGAGCCGCTGTGACAGGTTTGACATGACTTAAGGTCGTAAATAAACCCCAAAATGTCTTTATTCTGCATTTTTCAAATTTTAGAGCTAAGAAATGAACCTCAGGTGACTCTTGATAGTTTTCCACCATTGTTTAGGCTGAAGGTAAGCTTTTCACTCCCCGAATCCGTTTTTTGATCCATAGAACGCAATAAAATGGATAATTATCAATGGGGAAGGGTTTTGATCGATTCTATGGTGGAAACAACCCTATTTTTAGTGCTTGGGATCATGGGTATGATCTAGGGTTCATAAAATTGTTAGCATTTCGGGTAATTAGTGATTGCTTATGATTTTCGTATTGTATTGATTATTTGTAGACCAGGAACAAGCGGAACGAATCCAGAAAAGGAAAGATCAATTTTATAAGGGTTTCAAGCTTGTTTCAAGGTAGGTGATGGTTTTGATTCTATGATTATGTGATGTATATTTGTTCTTGCTTCATTATGATACATATATGTATGTGAATGTTGCATTATTGATCACACTTGTTGTAAATGAGATAGAGAAATGCTGAATGCCATGAATCATGACTAAATTGTATGAACTTGAGAATATACTTGTGATTATGATTTTGGTGTGTTGAATGGATCGGTTGCCACGTTCTGGCATAACTAACTTGGATCGGTTGCCACCTTCCGGCATAATTATGGGATCGGTTACCATGTTCCGACATAATCATTGGATCGGGTACCACATTCCTGTATGCTAACTTTTTGGGTTTGGGTTCCATGAGAGGACCAATGACTTGTCATAATTGTGTATCTTGAGAAATGTGAAGTTGTTCGTTATTCATAAATGTTGATCAGTGATTAACAGACCTTGCTTAGAAGATCAGTGATCGTTCGAATTCAAGGGTGAGCCAATTCTTTCGGGCTGCCATAGGTTCTCTTTCGTCTAAGTCCACTATTTCGAACTTAGACTTGTTCTAGTTACTATTAGTTCATTAGTTTGGGATTGTAATCCTCATTGTTTAGACTTATGGTTCATTCTTAGATGTTTGGTACATTGACTTTCAGGTTCTAGGTATATTTTTCCGCATTGTTAGTTGTTAGATCTTTTGGAAGTTTATGGGAACTTCAGTTTTTAGCTATTATTCTTGCTTTCGTATCCTTAATGCTTTAATTTTTTGTTTAGATGCTTGGTTTGGGTTGTAGTAGTGGTTCTCCCATCGAAGGGTTCGTGTGGGTCCCAATCACGATGGTCTGGGTCGTGATAGTGTCGATGCAGTGAGGTAAGGTCATATCATATGCTTCTAGACATGTTAAGGTCCATGAGAATAACTACCCGACTCATGGCCTCGAGCTTGCAGCCATAGTATTTGCCCTAAAGATTTCGAGACACTACTTGTGTGGTGTTCATATTGATGTATTCATAGATCATAAGAGTCTCCAGTATGTGTTTACCTAGAAAGAATTGAATCTTCGTCAGAGGAGATGGCTTGAATTCCTCAAAGACTATGACATGAATATGATTTACCATCTGGGTAAGGCCAATGTAGTGACTAATGCTCTCAAAAAACTGTCTATGGTTAGTTTAGCACATGTTGAGGAAGTTAAGGAAACACAGGATAGTAATCATATATTACTGTAGTTAAAAGGTGCAGTTCATCAGTAGAAAGTTGAGATTTTGTAATATGGTGTACTTCATTACTTGGGTCACTTATGTGTTCCTAACATGGATGAGTTGAGGAAGAAGATCCTTATATAAGCTCATAATTCCAGGTATTCCATTTATCCAGGTGCCACTAAGATGTACCATGATCTACAGGAAGTCTTTTGGTGGAACGACATGAATAGGGACATAGCAGACTTTGTGGCCTTGTGTCCTTATTGTCAACTGGTTAAGGTAGAACATATGAAACCAAGAGGTATGACCCAGGAGATTGACATTCCTACCTGGAAGTAGGAAGTGATAAACATGACTTCATTACAGGTTTACCCCGTACTCGCGGACAACAGAACTCCATTTGGGTAATAGTGGACAGACTTACTAAGGCCGCTCACTTCTTGCGCTCAAGACTACATATTCAGCGGAGGACTACGCCAAAGTCTACATCCATGAGATAGTTAGGTTTCATAGGGTTCCCTTGTCTATCATCTCATATAGAGGTTTGCCTCTCATTTCTGGAAATCTTTTCAGAAAGGTCTTAGTACCCAGGTAAATCTCAGCACAACATTTCATCAACAGGTGGATGGTCAGGCAGAGCGTACCATTCAGACCTTAGAGGACATGTTGAGATCTTGCGTGATCTATTTCAAGGGTAGTTGGTATGATCACCTACCTCTCATAGAGTTTACCTATTATAATAGTTTCCATTCCAGTATTTAGATGGCCCCGTATGAGGCACTATATGGCGTAGATGCATGTCCCCGATTTGTTGGTTTGAAGTAAGTGAAGTAGCATTGATATTGCCTGATTCAGGTTATGAGGCTATGGAAAAGTTCAGCTCATCAAGGATAAACTTAAGACAACTTGAAGTCGTCAAAAGTCTTTTGCTGATGTGAGGAGAAAAGACTTAGAGTTCGAAATCAATGATTGGGGTTTCCAAAAAGTTTCACCTATGAAAGGGGTGATGAGTTTTGGAAAGAAAGGGAAGCTCAGTCCTAGATATTTAGGTCCTTACAGAATCTTGAAAAGGGTTTGTAATGTGGCATAAGAGTTAGAGTTGCAAGCAGAACTAGCAACGGTTTATCAAGTCTTTCACGTTTCCTTGTTGAAGAAGTGTGTGGGTGATCCAACATCAATAGTACCATTAGAGAGTGTGGCTGTGAAGAATAGTCTCACTTATGAAGAAGTGCCAGTTGATATTCTTGACAGTCAGGTTCTTAGGTTGAGAAATAAAGTGTCCCTTCAATGGAGGTTTTGTGGAGGAGTCAGTCCGTAGAGGGAGCTACTTGGGAAGCAGAAGCAACCATGAAGGCCAAGTAGACTCACCTCTTTCCTTTCGATTCCGTTTCAGCTTCAGGTAATAGTTCCTCTCTAGTCTTTCAGCTTACTCTTGCGTAAATTCAGTCTCAGTATCTTGTTCCTTCAGTTGTTCTTGCATTTGTGCATAATTTCATGTTATTGGAACTCGGTTAAGTTAAATATAAATTTATAGTACTTAGTGTTGTGTTTGCAGCTACTTCCCTCCATACTCATCTTGTTTAAACTTCATGTGAGCATGACATATCATGCATGCTCAATACATTCAAAGTGCTGACGCATACTCTACGCTACATCATTTCATGATATAGGTTCAGGTACTTAGCATCCAGATCGTACTTAGATCAATTCTCGGTCTACACTTAGCAACTTCAATGGTGAGTCCTCATATTCCGATGATAATGGACATGATATTATTTTAGTCTTTACTTTCAGTTTTCTATTTTGTTAGAGTTAGCTAGGGAGCATATCCCAGCAACTTAACTCAGTAAGAGGCTTTTCAGACATAGTAGTAGAATCATCTTGAATTTTTAAGTTTATCTTTTAGTTGTTATTAAACTCTTAGTATGGTTTATACATTCAGACTAGTTGGGTATTCCCCACTTTCACTTATCCATTGTTTTAGCTTCTGCATAGTACATGTTTTATTCAGTGATTCTCATTATGCATGATATATGCCAGACACAGGGTTAGCCTGGGTTCACTCGTGAATCTAGGTCCCGTCTTACATCAAGGAGGCAGCCTCGGGGCATGAAAAAAACTATGAAACACTCGCCCACTATGACCTCATGACAAGTAGTCAATCTAGATCTCCGAGTCTACCTATTTACAGATTATTGTAACACTCCCTTTGAGAGTTTAAGTAATTTATTTACCCACTCACTAAACATTATTACTTAATTAGTTCTATAATCCTCTTAATACCATGGGGTCTTCTTTACAAATCATAGGCCTATCTTAGATCTATCACTTTATGACTACTCTGCTCTTTTATTAGAAACCTATACTTGGTCTTCACTAACACAATGGCATATTGACATAAACTCCCTTCAGGTTAAAGTATACTCTAACTCATCCTAACTAGTAACTCTCACTATACCTTCTATCATGAAATCTTCACAAACTCATCACTTCTTAGTCAACCCATAAGAAAAAACTCCTCATTAATAAGTTATTGGGTACATGAATGCAACTACACAATTTACACAGTAACTATCCACATTTCTTAGGTTACTACACCTCTGTATGAATACTTCTAACTCTAGGAACTTCTACTCCTACTACTAATAACATCGTAACTCATACTATCCTTTTAGATGAAAACACTATCCAAGCTCTAAAACACACTTCCCCCATAAGGGCATCACTTGAAACAAGGCTTAGAGAAGAGAGTCTTGGAGTACATCTCACATTAAGCTTAAACACGCGATTCATATGAATAAGAGTGCATTCTTTCGAATTTAAGCACTTAAGCTCACTCACAGGCTTCTCTCAAGACCCTCTATAGTCTCACGACTTTTGCATAGAGTAACGTATCGATAAGGATCAGGCTGTTCTTTTAAATCACCTTGATTATGAGGGGTAGTCAAATGGATTTTTTAAAAGCACGAGTACAAATATGTTCCTTATGACACAATTTTATCGCATGATTTAAAGTACGAAAGAAGGGAAACTTTTCTTAAATGTACATTGATACCATGTTTTGCAAGCCCCAGCCTACACCCTAGAGATAGCCGACACTTAAGAACCATTTCTAGTCCCCAAGAGAACTCATGACCTAGCTAACTATAGACATGAGACTCAATATGATACGTTGAAGCCTTAAATACATGAGTATTTAAATTATATAAATAAAATCTTTGTAACATTGTCTTGAAATACTTAACATGAATAAGTTCCAATAAAATCATCAAAAGAAAAACATGAAAAAACATCTAACTCTGTCTATCTATGAATCCTCTATTGTTCAACATAGGTGTCGAAACAAGACCCATGACACCTTAATACTACTAAACCCGAAAAATAAAATGGAGTCCTTCAGAAGCAAGGAGGTCTCACCAAAATATATCAAGAAGTGTGAAGAGATCTCAACGGAGCATCTATTGATGATCCCAAAGACCTTTATCTGCATCATAAAAAAAGATGCACATCGAGGGATATCAGTACATTGAATGTACGAATATGTAATATAACTAAATTGACGGAATGAAAGCAACCCATTGAATCAATACATGAATATGGAGTGAAAACAATTTATGTTTTATAATAAGATATGCAATAAAAGAAATATGAAAATAATATACTTTACTTTGTGGGGAGTTTCTCTAACCGACAGCCATTACTTTGAGCCTGACAATGATATAACGTTTTTCCATGTTGCAAGGGCCCTCCTATACCTTGATGGGTTATTCTATTCTATTGTTACTATGGATCGATCTAATAGGCCTTCTCAAAGGCAGTGAGGAGTCACACGATAAATTGGTGCGATCCTATCCTATGTTGGGTACGTAGTTTTATGAGAATTTTGTTAAAATAGACTCTGACCCAATTTTGTGCTCGATACTTCTCTAATAAATATTCAATATCCATTATGTTGTTTCACCATTTAAAAAGAACGGGACTATTACTTTACTTTACTTTTCACTTTTAACTTTGCTTTACTGAAGTACTTTTCAGAAACTTCGAACATACTCATTCTCTTTCTCAATTGTCAAATAGTACATATGAAATTGATTAATTATTCCTTTAAAGACTATATTAAAAACATGCATTTAAGAAAAGTACTTATGTTAAGTCTGAGATAGATATATAAAAAATGAAAATTCCTTATACATTTATGAAAATAGTGCTCACTTTTTTGATGTAACAATGATACATTCGGAACATTTTTAGTTCTCTTAAAATCTATTTAAAAATAATTCTTTAAACTATTTTTCTAAAACTCTCCTAAATTTCTTAAATTGAAATGAAGGAAATTACTTGCTCAAAATACTTTCCATAAAACTTAATATATAGGGTTCATGTGGAATTACAAGTACGAACAATAATTCAAGAATTTCAAAGCATAAAGTATCACAATCTCATATCATAGGAATTTCATTAAAGTGAGGGCAAAACCCTAGATTCAACTTGCTACATATTGAATTTAGATGTAGGACGTGAGGACGAACTAATCCAACTATATGAATAGCCTTACATACCTCGAATAATAATGTTCTTGGCAAAATCAACGAAACTCGATAGATGCTTGAAACCCTGGCTTTTCTTCTCTTGGAACCTTGCTCTAATGAATTGAAGTGTTAGTGGATCTAAAATAAGTAATTAACACTTTCTAAGCCCTTAACTTGGTCAAAACATCAAGGTTTAGGATTAGGATAGGTTAAAACGGAATAGGGGAAAGAACAAAATGACCCCATCATAAAAACTAAAATGAGTTGCGGTCCATGACTTTTTAGGGATCCACAGTCCGTTTAGGGCTCCACTGTCCAGGAAAAACTTCACCGGTCGTATAGCCATCTGTGAAACTGCAATTGCCTAATAAGACTTCTCAAAATGCGCATAACTTTTAAATCCGAACTCTAAATCAGGAAATCTTGGTTTCAGAGGACTAAAATATATTTTATTTTATAGTCATGTGCCACCTCAATGATTATGTTTTGAGAGATATGGTCATTTGAAGTTGACCCAAGTAAAATATCATATTGAAACTCAATCTGTAAGAAAACTTTAAACTCATCTTTGTAGACCTTAATTCATATCCAAAATCATTTCCACGGTTAAATAAATGACCTTAAGTTAACATTTGATGGGTGACCTGTAAGGACCCCTAAACGGGCAGTACAAGTAACCACGGGCCATCTGAGGTCTAGTCTAGGTAACTCAAATCTTGGTAGCCCTTGACAGTTGTGCTTCCTCCCCTAAGGGGACGTGCACCGCTAAATAGACCATTTATGTTTCCGTGAAGGGTCTATAGTCCTTTTTGGGTTTGTGGACTTGCTACATAGCCATCTTTAGCCTTTCTGAAAGTCTACGGTGTTACATAAACATTCAAATTTTAAGAGTAGAGTTGCAAGGTGTTATGGAATATTTTGGTCATAGATTAGAAATTTTTGGGTTTTAAATATATCACATGAAAAATTTAGGCACAAGAGGTATGGGAATCAGTACTTGAATGTACTAAGTATGAGATATATGCATGACAATTTGTAAAGTCGGTCATGATGAATCTTTGACACTAAATTGAATCTAAAACAACTGAACGGATGCAATGACCAAGTAGTAAAACATGCAAGTGATAGATATTGAAACTAAAGTAACTTAATGTAAGGTTAAAGCAATATTCATAAAATCAGAACATACGCTTAAATCATAGTCTTTGAGGAAGTCATAAAAACCTTTGCAGAAAACATAATTCTTTTGTGGGATATTTACTATTAATGAACATAGACCATGTGAGCTATAATATGGAATTTGGTGTCTTTTCCACACCTAAAAGAGATTTTCCTACTTGCCAAGGTAAGGACCATACATATTAGATAAGGTAGATCTACTAGCTCAAGTTATTTAGGACAATCCTACGGGGGCATGTGGTTAGAGACAAGTAGATTGCTTCTAGAGACCCGGCCTATGCTAATAGGAGAGCATCCATCTCACAGTCCTCCTGGTGCTATGTAAACTGGCAATGGAAATAGTCATGATCAGGTCAAAATATTTCGAAAGAAAACAACTAAGACTACCAATCCAGTCATAAATTTATATAGGAGTAACTCCTTTCAAACCCATGATTTCATAAACTTGTTCATAAGACTCTTCCTTTTTAAGAATTTAAATCATGATTCCTTTTAAATGTGAGAAAAACTTCAACAAAATCATTGATACTTTATCGTAAAAGCATCCTTTAGTCATAAAACATGCATAAATCCATAACCATAATTCCTAAGTTCGTAATCATAGTTCATATTTATAAAATAGGCATATGCATAGGTTTATATGAAATCTATTGAAAAACATGTAATTGAATTAAATCATGCATAATAAGATCAAATTTAAGCAATTGAATCATAAGAAATTTAACCCATGGAGATTTGCATAAAACCCTTGAAATTTGGTGAAGATCAAATTGGAAAATTAAGTATCTTTTGGGACTCAATGGGTGAAAGGAGACCAATTGATGAAATATGAATAAAAATCTTGATAGAATCATTGAACTTGAATCTAAATATAGTTTTTGGGTCTCTTTCATCAATTAATGCACTTAAAATTAAAGATAATAATAACTTTTTGAAATACTTCTTTAAATTAATGTACTTGAAGTAAAATTTATTTTACTGAAATTCATCTAAAATCATACACTTGAAATTAAAAATAATATTACATTCTTGAAAATAACGTATGATGAGTAAAATATATTTTCTTCAAATTCATCTTAAATCATGAATTGGTAATAAAAAATAATAATATTTTCTTGAAATACGTCTTGAAAATAATGCACTTGAAGTAAAACATCTTTTCCCGAAATTCTTAAAAAATCATACACTTTAAAATAAAGCTAGTAATATTTTCTTGAAATATTTTTTTGAAAATAATGCACTTAAAACTAAATATACTTTCTTGAACTCTTTCTTGAAAGACTTCCGGAAAATCTTGAACATATTTTATTTGTGAAATTAATGCATATTAAATACTATGACAAGGTTTTAAATAACTTTGATTAAAAAGGCTCTGTGTGGTATAATAAGCATGAACCATGAATCAATGGTAATTATTGACATGAAATACCATGCTTTAAATGATAAAAATCAAGAATCAATGATAAGAGATAAAGGGAATTCGAAACCATAAAATCTTCGGTAAAATCCCTATATCATTTGATCTTAAAAAGATATATTGTACAACTAGGGCATGAGGAAGAACAAAGTTCTTCACTTTAATAATCTTACATACCTTTAACGCTTCTTTAATCATGAAGAAGAACCCTAACTTAAAATACAATGATCAAGAAATATTTTCTTGAGATTCCTGAATTATGTTTTCTGAAAATCCTATGACCAAGGATTAAGATTTATTTTAATGATTCATGATTATAAAAATAAATTTGAATTGGAAAGATTGAAATCATTGGAGAAGGATTTACCTTGATGAAGAATCTTAAAAAAGATTTGAAAGAACATTGCTTGAAGAAGAATCTTGAAGAATATCTGAAAGAAGGAGTTAAAAGATGTAAATATGATTTTTAGGGCTTTATAGAAGTTGAGAAAACCATTTTTAAGGTTTTCCTAGTGTTATAAGGACAAGATAAAATTGCAGTACATCATTAGTAAAATTATCATCAGTCTCACTCCGAAATCGAAATGATGCAAACTTAGTGGCGATGGGAAGAAAATTCATAGACCTTTAATTTGATAGGTTATAGGTTATCGAAGTCTTCATATGGTTGTTTGAAATATTTCTTTAAAATAATATACTTGAAATAAAATATATATTTTTTCAAATTCATCTAAAATCATGCATTTGTAATAAAAGATAATAACCATTTCTTGAAATACTTCTTGAAAATAATGCACCTGAAGTAAAATATACTTTCTAGAAATTCATCTAAAATCATGCACTCTAAACTAAAGACTATATTACTTTCTTGAAAGACTTTATGAAAATAATGCTCTTAAAGTTAAATGTACTTTCATGAACTATTTCTTTCTTTAAAATCTTGAACATACTTTATTTATGTAATTAATGCATATTAAATACTACAACAAGGTTTCTAAATACCTTTTATTAGAAAGGGGTGCATGTGTCACGACCCAACCCATCAGGCCGTGCAGGAACCTACATACTACCACCTAAGTAAGAGAACCCTCTTACACCAATAATTAAACATGCGGAAATTTAAAGAAAAGAAATAAATATGATACTGTGACTTTAGAAATACTGCCTTTAAACACACTTTTAGTTAAACTTGAAAAGAAATTTACCAACTCCCATGATCTAGTCTAAACAGGTATAAGAGCTACTACGAGGAAAACTAGACAATGAAATAAAAGACACAACTCCCACCATGCGGAAGGAAAAATAGAAGATGTTGGAGATGTTCTTTGTCTTCACCTAATGAAATGTCACCAATCCTGCATCCAGACTATGTCAAAAGATATAGCAAAAGTAGTATCAGTACAATTCACACGTACTGGTAGGCATCATCGGTCAACCCAATGCCCACCACATAATATAATAAACCAACTAGTAAGATCATGAAATAAACCACTCGTTTCTCCACCTTTACTCTCTCTTAGGAACACCCCAACTAACACTAGCACCCTGAGTACTAACCCCTTTATCACTCAATCCCACTTACCAGATTCTTGATCATAACTTACCCATTCTAAATACATAAGAAAGTTCCCAAGTACAACCACTGCCAATTATACTAACCGTTCACTTCATACCTTGCTTCCTCTTCATCTTACCAACCTTGGTCACATAATACATTGATTCCAACTCACGCATCACTAACTCAAACTCTCTCCATTACAACCCACGAACAACCAACTATAAATCGTCCTAACACATGTCCACTAAATACCACATATACAAGCCAACACATCATTATAATCACATGCATACATATATCAACATATACCACATCATAAATTATACGAACAACGAACCACTTCACATTTATCATCACCTCATTGGTCCTCTCATGGAAGCCAAACCAAAATTGTTAGCATGTCGGAACGTGGCAACCGATCCAAGTTAGTGTGTCGAAACATGGCAGCCGATCCATAGTTATGCTGGAATGTGGCAAGCGATCCCATATTTATGCCGGAACGTGGCAATCCGATCCAAGTTAGTTATGACAGAACGTGGCAATCCAATACCATTCACACACCACAATCACAACCACAAGTTCATCATCAAGATCATACATTTAAGTCATGATTTCATGGAAAGGATAATTCATCTATCTCATTTACAACAAGTGTGATCAATATTGCAACATTTATACCTATACAAATATCACAATGAAACAAGAACAAGCATACATCACACAATCATAGAATCGCGACCATCACCTAGGAATTACTCCTCAATCCCTATCATAGATATATAATAAATTGATCATACTCAGCCCTGGTTCATCATTTAGAGTTTCTTATTAGGGTTTTATCACAATTCGACATAAGTCCTCAATTCAGTCACTTCAATTATCGGATGTAGCATACATTCATAATCTAGTTCCACTCCTGATTTCATATTCATAACCCAATTCTATCCATAATAGCAATTCTAGGGTCCCTAACAATTGACCATTTCCTCCTCCCTAGGAGTACACCCACATACTTTGAATTCGAGGGATTATTTATGGAAATCACTCGATGCATGAAGGTCTACACACAACCCTATCATTGATTTACATATATCACATAGTAAGCACAAATTTATAACTACTCAATTGTAAAAACCTAGCTTACCTGGGTGCCAAGCAGTTGCACAGAGTTTTTGACTTTGATATGAGTTTCCGGGTTTCGTGATGGTGAATTTAGCCAAGAATTCACATGATTCTTCCACCCCCATGCTATAATTCTCTTTCTCCTTCTTTCCCAAGCTTAGAGCAGCTTTTCTAAGGTTTCTAGGGTGTTTTACGACTTATTTAGGTATTTTAGGAAGATGGAGAAAATAGAATTTCTCGTAATTTACGTTCTATCTCACTTATCCCACTCTGGCGCCAACTTACCGCACTCTGGCGACATCTGGCTCGCTCTGGAGGGACAAGGTCCCAAATATTTCCTAGATTTTGTTTCTCCTAAATAAGGACGGTTCGGGTTGTTACAACATATTGTACAATAAACATCAACTGTGAATCTATAATCATTAATGACATAAATTATAATAATTTTGATGATAAAAAGCAAGAATCAATGATAAGAGATAAAAGGAATTTCAAATCATAGAATCCTAAGTAAAAGTGCTAGCCTTGATCTTAAAAACATATATTGAAGGAGTAGGGATTGAGTGAGAATAATGTTCCTCACTTTAATAATTTTACATACCTTAAACGATCCATGAATCTTGAAGAAGAACCCTAATTTAAAGAAGAAGATCAACAGATCTTTTCTTGAGATTCTTGAATTAGTTTCTTGAAAATACTATGACCAAGAATTAATATATATATTAATGCTTCATAATTATAATAAAAAAATTGAATTTGAAAGATTTAAATCCTTGGAGAATGGTTTATCTTTTAGAAGAATGTTAAAAAATATTTGAAAGAACATTGTTTGAAGAAGAATTTTGAAAAATATTTGAAAGAATCTTGTTAGGAATTCTTATGCATTGATTTTCTTTAGAATTTTATCTTATGGTTTGAGTTACGAGAGAGAGGCGTTAAAATATGGAAATATGGTTGTTTAGGGAGTCATAGAAGTTGAGAATACCGTTTTAAGATTCTCCTAGTGGAATAAGGAAAAGAATATTGCATTTTTAAAATAATTTTCGTGTTGGTCCAAACAGAACTACATTTCATCATTTATTAAGATGTTCATAACTCTCTACTCCAAACTCTCAAAGATGCAAACTTGGTAGTGGTGGAAAGAAAATTCATAGACCTTCAATTTTATAGTTTATGGGTCACCTAACTATTCATATTATACTAAATACAGTTGTTTGAATTTGACCAAAGGATAATCTTATATGGAAATTAAAATAATAGAGTCACTTTCAACTCAAATTTGTGTTAGAAGATTTTTATTACATTAATTCATATACAAATATCCTCCTAAGGTAAATAAATGATTTTAACACTTACGCACAATTAAGAATCATCTGTTACAACCCTATACACTTATGAAAAATGGTTCAAATCCGAGCTAAGATATTTTTGGGGTGTTACACCTTGACACAGTGAACAAGGGGCTTGTTGATCAACTTATCCGAGAGGGAATCATGAGATAACTGTTAGAAGTGGCATAGGCTTTGTTTGATGAGATGACAAAGATCAACCGGGCATGGAACACTAGGAAAGATCAAGTCTCCCCTCTATCATTTGGAATGACTAAGGAGCAATTAGAGAAGAACCAAAAGAGAGAGATGAATATGGTGAAAATGATGACATAACTTGATTTACTATCAAATAATATCATTACTATTTGTTTAAATGTGGTGAATGTAGTATCCAACAGGGGAATGAGCCCGGAATATGAGAAGTTTGAGGCAATGTATAACGAAGAGTTCCAATTTTAGGGGAAACAAGTGGGGGTTTCTCGGCCGAGCTATCAAAGGTATGATGGAAATAAAGATTGGAACAAAGAGCGTGAAGGTGTTTAGAGAGATAGAGAAAGGGATTGATATGATAAGGACGCTAATTGGAGAGATCGTGATGGGGAAAATGTTATGCATGTGCCACCGTATAACTGACCCAAGCCAAAGGAACGACAAGTAGATCCGGAGAGTTTCTGGATTGAAGATATGTTAGCAAGGATACTCAACAAGGTAGAAGGGTTTGAAAAGGGGTGGAAAGAAATGAAGAGTAATTTATGTGCTTTAAAGCAAATCTTCACCTCACACTCAATCTCAATTAAGAAAATTGAGACACAAATGAGTAAAATTTCAGCTCATTTAAATTCTAGACCAAAGGGTGTCTTGTAAAGTGATACGGTTGCAAATCCGAAAAATGATGCGAATGTATTGTATATTGGAACTTGAAGCCGTAGAGTGTTGAACAATGAGTCTTTCAATGAAGATTTTGGTATGAAAAAAAATGGTTGTCGATCAAGGACAATTGAAGCATGTTGATGAACCAATAGTTGTGACTAATGATGATGGCAATGGGAATCCCGAGTGTTATCCTAGTGCAAATTTGGGGGTGATGTGGTCGTTGATCTACAAAATAATGTGATGGCGCAAAATTCGGTACAAGTGCCAATAAAAGTGAAGTGTTATTTTACTCAACGGTTGAAAAAGAAGGAGGGTGATGCCAAGTCCAATTTTTTTTTAGTATATTCTAAAGTTTGTTGGTAAACATCCCCTTAGTAGATTGTAACATCTCTCATTCGAGAAGATTGCAAAATGCATCTTTCAAAGATGTGGTGTTAGAACCAATAGAAGCCACCGAGGGACCATGTGCGAGACCACAGACATTAGGTGGGATCCATTCATTATGTCCCAGACTTAGGGGAATTGCAGGATCAAGAGATGAGACCTACGGTCATGGTTCACGATTCCTTGATGGACCCACGGATAGTAGGTGGGGTCCATCATTGTGGTCCAAGACTCAGTGGTCTCTGATCCCATCCATGGCCGACCAATACAGTCTGTGGTTGGACCTACGGACCATAGGTCTAGCCGTAGATTAGGTTCACCAGCTATTTAGAGGAAAATGGTTGTTAGGTCAACTTCAAACGGTCATATCTTTTAGCACAAAATGAATTAGGTGGTCCATGACCTATCAAATTAACGATAATTTACTCCTCTTTCAAACGCCACTGAGTTTTCTAAAATCCAAGCTCAGATTAAAATGTTATGCTCATTTTAGTGAAGCCCTGTTGGGCAGACCATGAACCATGGACCAGTTGACGGGCAGTAGTTCAAACTCCAGCCCGTCGGTCAAGTAGTAGATGTCCTTCGTCAGCTTTTAAGTCAAGGTCATTTTTGTCCATTCATAATGTGTCGGGGCACTTGAACTATGTCATTTGATGCCTAAACTATGTCATTGTACACAGTCTAGCCTAATAACCTATTCAGACATACCCCGAACCCTCATTCTCCAAATATCATCCAAATTATAATGGAAAGAAGAGAAAGAGATGCCAATTTCTTTCAGGAACAAGCAGCAGTGTTCTTCAAGTTTAAGCCTCGAAATCCAACTGATTTCTCCATTAATTTCATCACTAGGTATGTGGGATTTCACTAGTCGGTTCCTTTCATCCACTAGATCCTTAGAATTCAGTCATTTCCTTGATTCATTATAACTTGTTTAGACCAAGGTTCTAAAACCTTGAAGATTCGTTGGGATTTTAGTTGTTGTAGTATCCTTAATCGAAATAACATGTTTTATTGGAAAGTTTTCTTCATTCCTTCTGTAAAACTAAGAACCCTAGTTTGTGTAAATTCTCTTTGTTCATGAATTATACTTGTTAGGTTAGTTAAACAAATAATCATGCACAAATTTCGAATGTCACATTATCAGTATAGAAATATTGAATTCTCATATTGCATGTCAATATTTTGAGCTATTCAATATTTAGTGCATTTTAGCTTCATATGTATTCAGTTAGGAGTACACTTAGCACCGAGTTGGACTAGGGTTTAGCATACCCTCATTGTCCCAGAATTACGTGCCGACGTAGGACTATAAGTCCCTTCTGTTAGGCATCAGCATTAGTGATTACGCCACAGTCATGCATTTATACCCCTGGGAAGATATATTGGGTCCTCTGGATGGGGCATATACATCATACTACGTGTTCAGCTCATGTGGTTTATGTCGGTTAATAGTAGCTCCCATGGCCATAATTTTAATGCATTGATCAGGTTTCCAGTAGTTATTTCAGTATACAGTTCATCATGTTATCTTCATGATTAGTACTAGGTCATTGCATTAAGTTTATCTTTTAGTTATATTTTAATACATATTTATATCCTTGTTAGGATTATATAATTGCAGTTATGCATTGTTATGCTTATAAACTTTGCTCAACTTAGTATATCTATATCCTGCATGTTGATGTTTGCGTATTCAAGACACAACTTCCAATGCAAGTGTCTATGATCGTACAATAGTATAGTAACCCAACCAAGGGTTGGGGTCGAGTCCCAAAGGAGCGGTTTCTGAAAATTAGTGATTAGACACGAAAGTGCTAAAGCTAACTGTAGCTAATGACTTTATTGACTGAAGACATGACAAATTAAAGGGTTTAACACGAGTGTCAGTTATCAATGGGGGTTTTGTAAACAAGTAAAGAGCAAAATCAGCAAAAATGCAAAGAGTATTAATAAAGGAGATGAGATCCTTGGGATGTGATAGGAATACAGGATAAACTAAACCATTGGGTACATGCTTTTGATAATAAATCCGTTGAATATTTGTGACTAGGCTAGACTACAGTGGGGGTAAATTCTCTCTCGAGCAACTTACCTTGAATCAAATGCGTTCCTCTCGGACACCCACTTGCCGCATGAAGAACAACCTCCGCCTTAGCCCACTCACTCTCTCGAGCTGAGTGTGTGGGAGAAGGACTAGGGTTCACTCTCTCGAGCTAAACCTCATGTCGACCCACTCCCACTGGCCATCAATTTTGTAGTCTTAGTTTTACAACCTCTCTTTTGAGCAAGCCGAAAACACAAAGGTGAAATCGTATTTGCTACTACAATTTCATTAAGTTCCACCACAACTACTAAATGAAATCACATTTACACAACAAATAAACCATAAAAAAGAAAGACCCAATAGATAATCTAACCCATATTCACAAAATCACACCCCAAGAATTGGGGTTTTAGCTAGACATGTAAAAGAGATACAAATTTATACCAAAATGAGTTTGCATTCAAATGGGTATGAAGATTTAAGTCTCAAAACAAGCAAAGAATGAAGAATCCACAAGACCCAAGTCCAAATTCTTGGAGTTGAAACCCTTTGAATCTTCAAGTTCTTCAAAACCCTCTCCAAACTTAGAACTCAAAATTCTATGTTAAAAATTCTATATTAAAAATCTGATACTAATCTACAACTCTCAATGAGTATTTATAGTTTTGAAATATCTATGCTGCAGCGGATCATTCGATTTCGTCAGTCGAGATCATGGATCAACTCAGCGATCTGCCCTTTGGTAGGTTTCATCTCCGTCTTGCTCTATCCTTCAGCATCGTGGTGTATGGATCATTGAGCGACATAGTACAGCTTTGCGAAACTGCTCATCGATACTTCGACTGCTCCTTTTCACCGCTGATTTAATCTTTTCCTTCAAGGCTCAGCACACTAGAACAAAAAGGAGAGGATTAGATCTTTTGGCGACTCGCCGAATGGTTTCGGCGATTCTCAGATCTTCATTTCTTCGTTCTTTCAGTTGTCTTTGTTCCTTTTTTGCTAGGTAGTGTCCATACTTTCCCTCAAACTCCAAATACCTGAAACTTAATGGTTTTCATCAGATATTAAGATAAAATATGCATTCGATAACACTAGTTCTATCAAAATATAGCCATAAATGAGTCCAATTTGTGGACTCATCAACACCCTCAACTTAAACTTTTGCTTGTCTTCAAGCAAACTCAAGTTCAGCCGTTCAAAAATGGTGTCTCGAACAGTGCTACACAAGACTCAGGCATGAATGGACACAACAAGACTCAATTTACTTATGCAAAGATCAAATGTGCACTCAAAGGTTCAAGTTGTGACTCACCAATATCAAAGAATCGCATGCTCATAATACTTGCTTCAAATGTAAGTTCAAGCTCAACCACAATGTTCAAATGCCCTCATACAAGGAATGATTCCATATACACACAATGGTTCACAGTTTAAAGCTTTGGAATCAGATGCAAGACTCACACTCACAAAGAAGAACACAATGCATAGTTTCACATATAGGTTTGCCCATATTTTCCAATCAATATTTGTTTCAGCTCACTCAAGATCAAAAAGGTCTTTTCAAGGTTTGTACTGGGGCTGAGTGCAAAGGTATGGTCATTTAAGCTCAGTGACTTTCATCCTCATGAAATGGGGTGCTCACAACACTTGCTTTCCTTTTTCTTCATCATTCTCTTTAGTGCTCATAAGTCATCCTACTATTCCCTTTCCATGGTTTGTTTGCGAACCCCATTCCTTTTGTACTTTATTTCACAACCATCTTTTTCATTGTTTTTCTATTCCTTTCTCTTTTCTCTTTTTTTTTTTTTGTATATATGAAGGGGTTCCATTTTTCTCAAAACCATGGGTAAGAGGAGACTTTCCTTGCACTTCTTGACTTGCCCCTATCTTTTCACCACACCCCCAACTTAGGTTGTTGGCCTAAGTTGGCTATTCGACTAAGCACAACTTCATGAAGATTATGGGTGATGGAAAAATAAAGGTCATTGTGTTCATCAAGTTTCTTCCTAAGAAAGGGAAAGCTCAAAGGGTGTTCAAAAGCGGTTCACACACTCACAAGGTAGGTCACAAAAGAGGTATATGTCAAATTGGCTCACACTCTTAGAAGTTGCCTAAGATCATATCAAGAGATCGCATCACTTAGTTGACCGGACCAACGGGGCAAATTCTAGGATCCATCATGCATAGTTCACAGGTAAGTTCATCACACTAGGCATTCACACTATCAGTCAAACAAGACTGCACACTTTCGCTAGTGTGCAATGATCATCACAAGAGACTCAATTCGATACTAGGCTAGTCATAACGAGATGCAAAGAGTTCACATATTGTCTATGGAACTTCATTTGACCTTATCGTAGGCGCGCGTTCATGTTCGTTCGGTTGAGAGAACTATTCAAGTCATCAGTATTGATTAGAACCGAGACTCAAATTTTGCAAAAGAATAGCCATATTCAACACACGAGAGGTGGCAAAAATTTTCGGACAGGTCAAAATCATTTTGCAATTTCAAATGAAAGGATCCACAAGCTCAAGCATCCACAGAAAGCAATATTTAACAAAATTTAAACACAAAGCCCAAATATAAACAAAATACGCACATCAAATAGCACACAAAGGTGGGCCTCACCCCACCACAAATGAAAGCAATTTGTCCTCAAATGCAATTAACACAAAATCCAAAAGTCAAAATAAAGTAAGACAGAGAGGGAGGTAAAGAGGAATCCTATCTACACAGTCGTTCCATCTGTCTGGGCATCAGTGCCCGATGTGTCAGCCTGGAATTTGATAATGGCCCCTTGAGCTTCTTTAGAAGATTAAACAGCAGCTAACTTACTAAGATTGCCCAATTCATGAGTTGCCAAAGAGTAGTGGATAGCTGTGAAGAATCCACGTCCCCACGAGGGAATAGTGGGGTCTCAGGGATTTGTTCTCTTTCTGGCACTGGGCTTCTTGCCCTCATAATCCATTTTGGGAGGATTTGTTGCCTTTGTATTTTTCCCGAAATTTTTCGCTCTCGTTTGTCGGGGTGGTATGTCTATTCCCGCTACTTTTGGTCTAGTCATTTCTACAAAGCTTCAAAAAAAATTAGAAAGTATTCAGACGAAAGCAAGGCAGTTCAATTGCAGAATCAATTCGCCGAACCAGTTAGCAAAGCGCACAGCTGCTTAGGCGGTTCGCCGAGTGCAGTACATAGAGAATACAAGGGTGCAGACAAAGGGCGAACCAGAAGTCTTTTGGTAAGACGCCGAATACGTTCGGCGACTTCATGTTTCTCGCCGAAAGCTACAGAATTCAACATCACATTTAGCGTTGAATTAAATGCGAGAAGAGACTTTAGGCGAACCGTCGAGCGGTTCGGCGCGCTCGGCCCAGCTCACCAAATTACCCAACGTGCCTATTTTTAACCCAGCTTCCCGAATTCAACCTCGCAACCCTTGAAAACAAAATTAAGGCATGCACAACTTAAATTAGGCTTAGACCCAATGACAATCATGCACAACCCATGATTTTTTTATCCAAATTACAACTCAACCTTAAGGAATTAACTATTTAACTTAATACGGGTAAGATTTGCGAACCTAACCGGCAAACAAATATTATAATCCTACCAGAGAGGCCCAGCACACATAATCAAAGTAATACCATTTCATTTTAGTACAACTTTCAATACAAGAAGCTTAGGGATTAGATACCAACCTTTGGTGCCGATTAAGAGAAGATTGAAATGCTAGGCGGCAATGTAATCCAACTTCGAGCATAAATCAGCACTAAAAATATTATTAAAATGCAAAATATAGGAACTAGCGTACGGGTGTGAGTTTGAGAAAGATAAAAAGTGAGAGAAAGTGAATGAGTTCAAAACTTTTAAACCTTTGGCTTGCAAAACAGTCCAGTTATCGCCCATTCGGTGACATAAGTCCCGATCGCCAATCTAATCGGCAGAATGCCAAGTAGTCATTTACCTTGCCAAAATTTACAGGACTTTCATGTATCGTGGGAGTCCAAACGGCGGTCTCCGTCGGGATCGCCGACATGGTCGACGATTCGCCAAGAATTTCCTGCGCTCACCGAGTTTTACAGACTCCAATGTAAGTTGGTCTTGGGTCTGATGGCGGTATAGTTCGGGGTCGCCGAACCGTTCAGCGATTCGCTGATTGGACCTGTTGCTTGCCAATCTGCACTTTTCGAACACTTTCCACACTTCCATCTACACAATCAACACACAATTATTTTATCAAAGAAATATAAAGCACTAAAGGGTTTTGGGTTGCCTCCCAAACAGTGCCTTAGTTAACGTCGTGGTACGACGCGAGTTAACACCTAAACTTCACTTTTGGGGTTAGCCAAAACATCACTTGGCAACCCCCCACTTTGTGCCAGATGGAGATAAGGCATTACATGACCCGTAAGGTTTTCGAGCAGCTGAATGGATCTGGAATGAGAACCAATCATTTGTTTCATTAATTTGATGTTCTCCATCACTTCTTCCAGCACCGTATCATGCTCACTTACCTTGTTGAGAATGATTGAGAGCATTCCCTCAACACGTTTACCCTCATTGTTCTTGGGCTTTCTTCGCTCATGAGGGGGAATGTATATGTCCTGCTTTTTGCATTGGACTTCAATCTCCACTATCTTTTTTGCCAACTCATCCATCTGAGTCATCAGTGCGGCCATCATGAAGTCCTTCTCTAATTCTTGGTTTGCTTCATCCATATGATCAAATAAGTGGGCTGCAATTGCATAGGGCTGATGTGTAATACCACCCGGAATGAGTCGGTCAGCCAATGCTTTGTTTCCCAGACCAAGACTTCTATAGAAGCAGTCTAGGAGGACTATATCAGGAATTTCATGAGTGGGGCATCTAAGCAGAAGCGATTTAAACCTTGCCCATGTCTCACAAATCCGTTCACCTTCCAATTCTTTGAAAGTTAGAATACGATCCCTGAACATCATTAGTACTAATGAAGGGAAGTGTATTTACTCACGTGTACTGCTTGACATACTCATCTCCTCTGTTTCAAAGCTAAACAAGGAAAGTACAAAACTAAAAATTAGGTAAGTAAAACTACAACTAAGAAGAACAATTTTTTTTTACTAAACTAAGAATTCTCAAATAATAGCACTCATCAGCAGTGGAGTCATTTTGATGTTTGCGTAATCAAGACACAACTTCCAATGGAAGTGTCTACGATCATACAATAGTATAGTAACCCAAACAAGGGTTGGGATCGTGTCCCAAGGGAGTGGTTTCTGAAAATTAGTGATTAGGCACGAAAGTGCTAAAGCTAACCGTAGCTAAAGACTTTATCGACTGAAGACATGAAAAATTAAAGGGTTTGACACGAGTGTCAGTTATTAATGGGGGTTTTGTAAACAAGTAAAGAGAAAAATCAGCAAAAATGCAAAGAGTATTAAATCAAGGAGATGAGATCATTAGGATGTGATAGGAATACGGGATAAATTAAACTATTTGGTACATGCTTTTGATAATAAATTCGTTGAATATTTGTGACTAGGCTAAACTTTAGTGGGGTAAATTCTCTCTTGAGCAACTTACTCTGAATCAAATGGGTTCCTCTCGAACACCCACTTGCCGCATGAAGAACAACCTCCACCTTAGCCCACTGACTCTCTCGAGCTGAGTGTGTGGGAGAAGAACTAGGGTTCACTCTTTCGAGTTGAACCTCATGTCGACCCACTCCCATTGGCCATCAATTTAGAAATCTTAGTTTTACGACCTCTCTCCCGAGCAAGACAAAAACACAAAGGTAAAATCGTATTTGCAACTACAATTTCATTAAGTTCCATCACAACTACTAAACGAAATCACATTTACACAACAAATAAACCATAAACAAGAAAGACCCAACAAATAATCTAATCCATCTTCACAAAGTCACACCGCAAGAATTGGGTTTAGCTAGACATGTAAAAGAGATACAAATTTATACGAAAATGAGTTTGCATTCAAATGGGTATGAAGATTTAAGTCTCAAAACAAGCAAAGAATGAAGAATCCACAAGACCCAAGTCCAAATTCTTGGAGTTGAAACCCTTTGAATCTTCAAGTTCTTCAAAACCATCTCCAAACTTAGAACTCAAAATTCTATATTAAAATTTGATACTAAGATACAACTCTGAACGAGTATTTATAGTTTTCAAAAATCTGTGTTGTAGTGGATCATTCGGCGTCGTTAGTCGAGATCACCGATCAACTCGGCAATCCACCCTTTGGTAGGTTTCATTGCCGTCTTGCTCTATCCTTCAATGTCGTCATTTTTGGATCATTGGGCGACATAGTACAGCTTCGCAGAACTGCTCGGCGATACACCGACTGTTCCTTTTCACCGCCGATTTGATCCTTTCCTTCAGGGCTTAACACACTAGAACAAAAGGCGAGGATAAGATCTTTTGGTGACTCGCCAAATGGGTTCGGCGATTCTCATATTTTCATTTCTTCGTTCTTTCAGCTACCTTTGTTCCTTTTTTGCTAGGTAGTGTCCATGCTTTTCCTCAAACTCCAAATACCTGAAACTTAATGGTTTTCATCAGATATTGAGATAAAATATGCATTTGAGGATACTAATTCTATCAAAATATAGCCCTAAATGAGTCCAATTTGTTGACTCATCACATGCTTATTTACATTCCAAGTACTGACGCATACTCTGTGCAACATCCTTTCATCATGTAGGTTAAGGGACTCAGCATCCAGATCACGCTTAGATCAATTCTCGGTCCACATTCAGCAGCTTTAGTGGTGATTTCTCATATTCCGAGGACAATAGACATGCTTTCATTTTAGTCATTATTTTAGTTTCAGTTTTGTTAGAGTTAGTTGGGGGCATGTCCCAGCAACTCAACTCAGTTAGAGGCTTTTCAAACATAGTATTAGATTCATCTTGATTTGTTAAGTGGTTATTCAGTCTTCACTAAAACCCTTATGTTATGTTATAGTATTATTCAGACTAGTTGGGCTTGTTCCTCTTCAGATATCAGTTGATTTAGTTTCCTCTTAGTTCATTTTACTTAGCTACTTTTAGTATGTTCATGATATGTCAGATT
>JAJONQ010001090.1:0-36094 GCA_036250385.1 Solanum microdontum
AGGGTCAATTTTGGAAAAGGACTAAGGACCCATAAAGTCTTAACTTAAAAATTCTGCCCCCTCCCGTCTAAACTCGTCCTTCTGGACAGTGCTTCACTATTTCGGGCATAACTTTTTACTCCAAAGTCGGAATTGGGAAAACTTAGTGGCGTTGGAAAAAGGACTCAGAGACCTTTAATTGGATAGGTAAAGGTTCCACCTAATTCATTTTGAGCTAAAAGATATGAATATTTAAAGTTGACCCTTACAACTCACTAGTTCAAATGACTAGTTTCCGGACGTCACGGTCATTTCTCATCATTTCATCAAGTTCTCAACTCCAAACTCACATGTGAGGCTCTAGTTTTACTAGTTCATTTTTAGGGTCGTTACACCTAAGAAACCAAAAATTTGCCCAAGTTTTGGTGAACTACGGATGGGACCTACGCCCCGTAGGTCCATCCACACCCCATGGATGGACTCCATGGGTCAAGGTCCCAAAAGGTGAGTTGCAGTCATGAACCATGAAAGGACAGCACGGTCCGTGACCCCACCCACGGTTCGTGGGTGGGGGTCTATAGGTCAGGCATGCAATTCTGTCAAGGGTTCGACAAGTGAGAATTATATTGGTAAATTCATTTTAAGGTTAATTTAGTTAATGGACGGTTATTATTGGTTTATTAATGTACTTCAAGGGTTTTTTTAAAGTATTAAACTCTATTTTAGAATTCATTATTTCAAAACACTCCAAAGTTAGAAACCTCTCTTCTCAAAAGTTCTCTCTCTAGAAACCTCCATTGGAGGTGAAGGAAGCAAGCTTTGAAAGTCAAGTTTTAAACCTTTTCATGTTATTTTTGTGGAGTTGTTTAATAAAAGGTATGGTAGTCTACATCCTTGACTTAGTTTCTTTCAAGGAGCCAATTTCAAAGGTGATTTCAAGTCCAATGTTTCCCCAAAACCCTAATTTTAAATCTTAGTATGGGTTCATTTCCAAACATTTTTCAAAGTCTTTATTGCATTGAATTATGAGTGAATTGTTAATTTAAGGAATAATTAATATGATTTCTTCTTTGAACCCATGTTTTCCCCCAAATTCCTAAGTTGTGATTTGTGATTGGGAATTGATTGATCATGAAGTATGTGAATTGTTTATGTTTACATGGATATAGAATGTTGAAATTATGCTATCACTCTTGCCTAATTGTATTAATCTAAGGTGTGTGGTTGAATTTGATCTATGGCCTTGAAAGGCAAGGTATGAAGGTTAAGGTAAGATTATCATGTGAAGGATATGCATGTGAATTCAATGATAATATGATGATCATGTTTAGAATGTAATTATGTTATTGATTGGAAGTATATTCTCAATTAACAAGCATGAATGATGATAATGGAATGTGAAGGTTTTTCTTATATGTAATGTATATCTTGAATTGGTAGGCTTATGCATCCTCTTCTTGAATGAACGAAACTATAGTTGATTGTTGAATCTTTAGTTGGTAGGCTTATGCATCCTCTTCTGGAATGAATGAAACTATAGTTGATTGTTGAATCTTTAGTTGGTAGGTCTTATGCATCCTCTTCTTGAATGAATGAAAGTATAGTTGATTGTTGAATCTTGAGTTGGTAGGGTTATGAATCCTCTCTTATGATATGAATATGTCTTGACTTAATGAACATGAATCAGTAGACCTAATGTTGGTAACCCTTGCTTGAAGAGTCTATGACATTTCCTAATGTTGTATCTTGGATCGGTAGGCTAATGGCACCCTTCCATGCACGTTAATAATGAACCTTGGGATCGGTAGGCTAATGGCACCCTTCCATGCACGTTAATAATGAACCTTGGGATCGGTACGCTTATGGCACCCTTCCATCAATGATGTAAATGAGCCTTGGGATCGGTAGGCTTATGGCACCCTTTCATGAAGGTAAATGATGAACCTTGAATCGGTAGGCTTATGGCACTCTTTCAAGAGGAGTTGATGAGCTTTCCTAAAATGTACCTTGAATCGGAAGGCTTATGGAACCCTTTCATGTGTTAACTAATGTACCTTGAATCGGTAGGCGTAAGGCACCCTTTCATGTTTTAATTAATGTACTTTGGGTCGGTAGGCCAATGACACCCTCTCATGTGTAATAATGATATATTAATGAACTACTCTATGGGAATGGTGGCTAAGCACCAAGTGGATATGCTAAGATGGAAACTTTCCCAATGTTAGACCGGATTCCAATGAACATCTTCCTATCCCACAACTATGTTCCCACATAGGTCTAGCTAGTGGACCCACCTAAGCTATATGTTACCAGTCCTACCTTAGGCAAGTAGACCACCTCTTTATGGTGTGGGGCTTTATGACACCGAATTCCATGTCAAGCTCACATGGTCTATGTCGGTTAATGCTTATTCCCATCATGTGAGATGTGCACTTTAGTTACTTGAGATGTTCTATGAAGTGTGGGTGGTAGTATGGGATGCCATCCATGCATTGCAACAGTAGGCTTTGAGAGGGCTATAGTGAGTTCTCTAAGGTCTTAATGACTAATGAATGAAAGTGCTCTAAATGAAGCTAATGAATAATGTTGACTCTTATATGTTTAAATGTAATGATGCATGCTATACTGTGATTGTATTATGAGTTACTTCCTTGTCATGACTTATTGAATATGAAAGTGCCTTGTCTATGGTGGCTTCAAAGGAGTACTTAGTGTGACTAGTAGTATGGGATGCTATTCATACATTGCACAAGTATGACTTAGAGTTGCCCTAGATGATGGTCTTAATGTGATGATATGACTTATGTAATGTTTATGTCTCTTATGTATGAGTATTGTGTAAAGATGGAAAGGTTGAATTGTAAGTTCACATTTGGTGACGTTGAGGTTGTACTAAGTGTGGATGGTGGTATGGGACGCTATCAATACATTGCACAAAGTGTAGCTTGAGGGCTACTTGAGGTGAAGGCCTAATGTGAAGGTAATGGTTTATATGTTGATTATGTTCTAATATGGTGAAATGACTTGAATGTTGGTTATATTTGTATAGTATGCCTCTTATACTCATGTTCATGAAGATTTTTCAAAATGGCATAAAAGCATGACTTTCAAATAAAATGTCCGTTTTAAGCATGGATTTTGCGTGGTTATCGTACTTAGTACTTAATTGTGCTAACCCATATTTCTCCATTTTTACCAAAGTGTAGGGTTTGGAGATTTGATGTTCTATACTTGAAGGATAGGTTTCTAAGGAGCTTGGAGATGAAGACTTGGTGAGTCCTCATACTATCGAGGACAAAACCCACTATGTTCCCTTTATGTCTTTTATTTCATGTTTAGAGCCTTTGTTTGGGCTATGTCCCAAAGTTTGTATTCAAAGTGTTGTAGTTGGTTTGAGACATAGTATAGAAAGTCTTCCGCTTGTTTTTATGAAAAATAATTTTGATTGTGATGAAAGTTTTAAATTCCGCTTTATTTTCCTATGCTTTTATGTTCAAGAATGCTATGAGGTTTGTATAAGACCCTTCGGAGTCAAGTACGCCCTGTGACGTCTAGGGTGTAGCCTTGGGTCTGACATTATTTTGGTAATTGGGGGGGAGGGGTTTGATAATCAACATGTATATAACAAGAAAGGTGGGAACTCTGCGAAGGTCGAGAATGACCCTGGTGCAATGAAGATTTCCTTGAGGGTTTCTTTCCCTCAAATGCATAAGAGATAGAAGACACATCCTCCCTCTTCTTCTTCAACAGCCCTGAGGATTCGGGTGAGATAGCAACATGGGCAATCTTCCCGCTTCTTAATCCGTCTTTGATAGTCTAACCTACCTCGACTATCTCAGCAAACTTCACTCCAATAAGTAACATGATCCTGTCATAATACTCGGGCTCTGGAACCCACACAAACACTTCAACAATTTCTTTCTCAGACATAGGAGGTTGAACCCTAGCTGCCTCCTTTATCCATCTGTACACAAATTCTCTGTAACTTTCATTTGATTTCTGCTTCATCTTTTCTAATGAATAACAATCAGGAACAATCTCTACATTGTAGGTGAATCGTTCGATAAAGTCCTTAGCGAAAGAATTCCATCTAGGCCATTGTCTCATTTCTTGAGATGTAAACCATTACAGGGCCTCTCCACTTAGACTTCGGCTAAAATGTCACATTAATAAAGCTTCATCTCTTTCAACTCCCACGAGCTGGTCACTGAAGGCTCTCAGGTGTTCTAAGGGTTCCCTGTTCCTCCAAAAATGTCAAATTTTTGCACCTTAAACCCTTTTGGGGGTCCAAATTTGGATGGATGCACAGATCCTCATAACTCAACCCGGTGACCTTAGGAATGCAGTGCAACTCTTTCATGGCTTTTCAGATCTCTTCTTTCATATCTAGCTTGTTGGCTTCTTCCTTTGACCTCCATTCTCGCTCTCATTCTGCATAATGGTTAAGCTCAGAACAATTGGCGTAGGGCTCGTTTGGGACTGGGATTTGGAAAGTAGTCTGGTGAGGTATGGGTGGAGCAATGGAAAGATTCTGGACATTTGGGGGTGGTTGGTAATTTTGTGGGCAAGTTTGGGGGTTGGTATGCTGATGGGGGAAGGCTTGCAGGATGTTGACATTTTCGTTTTGTGGAGGAGGGCAAGCTTGTGGGTTTGCATTTTGATGAGGGGGAAGGTTTGAAGGTTAGTATTTTAGGGGTACAGTGGTGCTTGGGGGTAAGGGGCGCTTGGTGGGAAGCAGAGGCATGGTAGGGATTTGAAGCGATTAGATCAATAATGTGGGGATTTTGAACTGGATTTGAGAGTGTGTTTTGAACATGTTCTGTACTTGAACTTGGGGGATGGAAATGGAGTGGAGGCCTACCTTCGCCTAGATGGTTGACCGAAAAAATCGAATTCTGTAGATCTTGCTTCTTCTGCACCTAAGCCTTCAAATCTGCAATCTGCTGCATCATTTGCATAATCAACTCATTATGTTCAACAATAGAGAGTTGAGCTACGACAACCTCAGTCAAGCCTATATCATCAATGTTATCGTCCATTGTTGACTTTTCTTTCTAAGAATTCTGACCGGAGAAGGAATCTTTGGGAGCTTTTGATCTTGTAAAATAAGGGTGTTCAACCAGCTTATTGACAGAGATCTGTTCTAACTACCTGTAGAAGAAAAACAACTCAAAGGCAAATACGTTAGTTTTAATTCATGACAACATGATGCGGAATATGACATAGAAGGCATATAAACACATAAAAGTTGCTTCTTTTGAAGACATGTTAACCCATGAATAATAGGGACTGATTTTCAATAAGTAGGAATTTTCTCATTTTTTTTTAGACTAGTGACCCAGGAAGGTTGAGTTGTGTTGTGCTAAGGTCTTCTTGCTGCATCTCTCGGCATCTATTGATGTGAATTCAATGTTCCCTTGTAGAATGAATGGGGAAAATAAAAAATTAAAAAGATAGGGGTCGGGCCTTGGAAGGATGCCTACGTATTTTCAAAGGAGAATTCAGGCCCTAGGTAGTTCAAATACAAAAGGAATTTCCAATTTTCATTCATTCATATTTTGATTACAAGGAAAGTGAAAGCATGCAATAAAACTCCTAAAACATAGATTGTGCCTTTATCAATGCTTATTCTTCTGACTAGTCAAAGCATTTTGGTTGCTTCATGGTCAACAGGGGAAACTCAACTTGGATCCTTCCCTTGTTGATTAGGGACTCCACATCATAGAAAACCCGAGGAACATTCGAATGTTGTGATCTATGGCATCGTGATAAGGGCAAGGTTTCCAAATTTCAATTCCAAAGGTATCGATTGTTCCATCATCCCTTTTGATAGGGGTCAAGATCCTCCATTGAACCAACTGACAATAGATATCCCACCGCGTTCTCTTAAAAGGCATGAAGTAGTGATAATAAATCAAAGTATGCTCTATGACCAGTATACTAGGTTTCGGTTGATCACAGGTAAGGAGAGTGTTATCACCCCACATATAGGTAATTTTGTCAATATTGATCAGGTCGTGGATCGCGGCCTTCAGTTCCACCCATTCTTCTATTGTGTGCCCATTTTGATCTGTGTGGTAGGCACATATCTTATGTACTTCATCCGGTTCAACCTTGGAAGTGGTTCCCTTGAGGGGTTTCAGGATGTGTGAAGCCTGAAGACACTCATAAATGAGAGCACATGAAACAAATTTTTCTCCCATGCTATGTTTATGCTCATATGCTTGGAGGGTGATCTTCTCGTCCCCTTTTTTCAAATGTCCTTGGAAATGAGGCATATAGACAATTTCTTCCTCGGGTTCTTCTTCAACAGCTTCAGGTTCAGTGTCTTCGGGGTCAGGGACTTCTTTATCCAGGAGAGGGTATTTTTTGTGTAGACTTTGAAGCCTCAGGGATATATCCTCGTCTTTGTTCCATATAACAGTTATCTCTTTGTCCAGGATATCTAATTTCACCTTCTTAGTCGCCATCTCCACGTCTAATGCTGCACTTTTGGCTAGTGCGGCTGCAGTGGCAAATTCTAGTTATATTCCTCTTTCCTCCATTTCTCGGATGTCCTGGTTGAACCGATGCAGTTTCATCCTTAAATCCTCCTCAGTCAGCTCCACCTCGACATTCTAACTTTTTTCCATCTTAGCGGCAGATTCACCTTTCCTAAGATGATAAAGGAATGTCAAAGGATTTGGTGGTAGGATTTTATTTTTGGCTGAGAAACTCAAGACTCAGGGAATTTTGGTCGAACATTTTGGGTAGTGACTTGTATTTGGTATTTGTAGAGATTTTAAGAATTTTTTTGTAAAGTAGTGGACCAAGATATCCTCATTCAAAGAAACAATATCACATAAACAGTTAAATCACAAAAGCGGCTAACACGTTGATGAATCCACAAATTGGACTAATTTAGGGTTTTATTTTGATAGAAATATCGAATGCTTATTTTGTCTCAATATCTGATGAAAACTCTTAAGTTTCAGGTATTTGATGTTTTAGTGGAAACATGGACACTTAGGTGCAAAAAGGAACAAAAAAGGCTGAAAAGAACGAATAAGCTGAAGCATGAGTATCTCCAAGAACCTTTGGCGATTCGCCGAAAGGACAGACTCCGCCCTGAAGGAAAAGGATAAAAAACGCAATGAAAGGAGCAGTCGACGCTTCACCGAATAGTTCCACGAAGTAGTACTATACCACCCAATGGTCCAGAACGTGAAGATGTTGTAGGCAAGCACTCAACGGTGATGAGACAGAAAAAGGGCGAGTCACCGAGTCATTCGGCGGACTCGATTAACCTCGCCGAACGATCCGCCTGCACTAATTTCTGATGGCTATAAATACTAAACTCTTTATTAATTTTACAAGTTCCGAACCATTATTAATATTTTTAGAATAGAATAGTACGTTTTTAGATATTTTCTCTCAAGTTTGGAGAGGGTTTTATGGGAGACTTGAAGAGAAAATGATTTCATCTTCCCCAAGTTGAAAGTGGGTCCTCTCCATTCTTCTTCCTTTGCTTAAATAAAGGTTTAATTTCTTATACCCATTTTGATTTTAGTATCATTTTAGGTGTATTTTGTTATTTCTTGATGTGTGGCTAAAAACCCCATTCTTGGGGTGTGATTTAGCAAATATGTGTTGATATTATTGTTGGGTCTTGCTTGTTGATAGGGTAGATGTATTTTAATGGTGATTCTACCTAGTGATTGTGGTTTAATTTAATAGGTTTGTAGTTGCAAATACAAAACCACCCATGTATTCTCGGCTTGCCCAAGAAGGAGGTCGCGAAACCAAGACCGCTAGACTGATGGCCTAAGGAGTGGGTCGACATGAGGTTCAGCCCGAGAGGGTGAGCCCTAGTCCCATATCCTAACACTTAGCCCGAGAGAGTGAGTGGGCCAAGTACATTTCCCCATACTTGATTTTCTTGTTAATTTTTGCTATTTTTACTACTTGTGACAAAACCCCCAATTGATATTTGACACTTTCGTGTCACCCCTTTTAATTTACCATGTTTTTGTTCGTTAATGTCTTTAGCTACGACTAGTTAGAGCTTAATTTTATTTTTCTATCAATTCTCAAAACCACTCCCTTGGGACACGACCCCAACCTTTAGTTGGGTTACTATACTATCGACGATCGTAGACACTCACACCGTAGGTTAGTGTCGTTGGTCACGATAAGTAGCGCTAGACATCTCTCCGTTTCCCGGTATTAATCACTTAATTGTGCAAAAGAGCTCTGGTGCTTGGAGATGCAACGAAGGATGTGGAATTGGCTGCTACCACCTCCACTAATATCCGACAGATCGAAGTTGAATATCTTAAAGACTAGGCAAAAAAGAGACAGAAGGAAGTTGTGGCCACTCAATCTATACCTGCAGAGGCATCTTTGCCTACTCAGGCCCCTGGACCTTCAGGTATATCTTATGTCATTACCACCCGTTTTGACTCTATAGGTCCCCTGCTACTTCATTACCAAACCTACAACTGTTGTTTCCCCTCTGTGAACCAATCACTCAGGCATCCTTAATCTAAATGGGACAACTTGCCCAAACTGCTAATTCTCGGACTGCCAACATAGAAAGCTCCATTTTAGGCATAATTTAGGCTCCCCTCGACAATACTGTGAGACCATTGAGCACTACTATTAATGCTTTAGAGGCCAGGATGTTAGTATGTGAGCACGATCAAGGAGCCACAGAGGAAGTAACAGCCGTAAAGTCCACCATTGCAGAGCTGAAGAAAGATGTGGATCACCTAAAGTCCACTGATATATCCATGATCTTTGGAATAGTGGAAATTCCAGAGGTTCCCGAAATGCCTCAGACTGCCGCAGGACATGGAAATGGAATAGAGCATATAGCTGATCCTGAATCGGACGCAGAAACTGACGAAGAGATATTTAAAGAAGCTACAGTGGACGACATAGCCGACACTGAAGAAATCATGATAAATGTTGTTGTGTAAGTTTCTTTAGCAAAGTATCCTGCTACGGGATCTAGTGGAGCTGGTCCTTCCGGTGGTCACTCCGGATACTGATGCCAGGACAGATGGAGCAATCGCATAGCCAGGATCCCCTCTTTACCTCCCTCTCTGTTCTTATTTATCTTTCAAATCTTTGAGGACAAATGTTTTTATTTGTGGTGGGGTGAGGCCTACCTGTGTGTGCTACTTTCTGCTCATGTTTGTGTTTATATCTGGGTTGTTCTATTTATAACTATTTTTACACTACTTTTGGGGATGTTTGAGCTCATGGCTCTCTCTTGTTTTTAATTGCAAACTATTTTGACCTTTCATTTAAATTTTGAATTTTTTGCACATTTTTGCCACCCCTCGTGAGTAGAATGTGGTTGTTCTTTTGCAAAAAAATTTTAGTCCCGTTTTCAATCAATACCGATGACTTGAATAGTGCTCTCAATTGAACGAACATGAATGTACGGCTATGATGAGGCCAAATGAAGTTACATAGACAATGTGTGAACTCTTTGCATCTCATTGTGATTAGCCATTTATCGAATTGATTCTCTTGTAATGACCGTTGCACACTAGCGAAAGTGTGCAGTCTTGTTTGATTTAAGTGTCGATGTCTTGTATGATTAGCTTGCTTTGAAACTTGCATGAATAAACCTAGAATTTGCCATGTTAGTCTGATTGATTTAGAAAGGTATCATCTTGAGATGATCTTAGGCAACTTTAAAGAGTGTGAGCCAAATTTGACATATACCTCTTTTGTGGCCTACCCGTGAGCGTGTGAAACTCTTTTGAACACCCTTTGAGCCTTACCTTTCTTTGGAAGAACCTTGATGAACCCTAGACCTTACTTGAACCACTACCTACAATCCTCTTGAGTTATGGTTTAGCGAATAGCCAACTTAGGCTTTTAGCCTAAGTTGGGAGTGTGGTGAAAGGGAAAAGCAGAAGTCAAGAAGTGCAAGATAAGTCCCCCTTAACCCATGGTATTGCATAAAAATGGAATCCCTTCAATTCAATTAAAAAAAAATGAAATGTGGAATAAAGTATGAAGTGAATCGGGTTTCAAGCAATCCATGGAGGAGAATAAAAAGGTAACTTAGAAGCACTAGAAAAAGAATTGATAAAGGAAAAGAAGGGAATACCTTCAGAATGCCACAACTCACGAGGAAAAAGTCGTTGAGTCTAAATGACCATACATTTGCACTTACCTCCATTACAAGCCTTAGAAAGACCTTTTTTATCTTGAGTAAGCCGAATCGAAAGTCGATTGGAAAATAAGGGAAAACCTATGGGTGAAAACATGCATTGTGTTCCTCTTTTTTTTAGTGTGAGCGTTGCATCTGATTCCTGATCTTGAATTGATTAACCTCTATGTGTGAATATGGAATCATTCTTCATGTGAGGGCATTTAGATACTTTTTGTTGAGCTTGAACTTGCACAAGTAGCAAGTATTGCGAGCATGAGAATCTTTGGTAATGGTGTGTCACAACTTGAATCTTTGAGTATACAATTGATCCTTGCATAAGTAAATTGAGTCTTGTTGTGTGCACTCATGATTGAGTCTTGTATAGCAATGTTTGAGACACCCTTTTTGAACGACTGAACTCAAGTTTGCTTGAGGACAAGAAAAAGTTTAAGTTGGGGCTGTTGATGAGTCCATAAATTTGACTCATTTAGGGTTTATTTTGATAGAAATAGTGTCCTCAAATGCTTATTTTGTCTCAATATCTGATGAAAACTCTTAAGTTTCAGGTATTTGAAGTTTTGGTGGAAGCATGGACACTTAGGCGCAAAAAGGAACAAAAAAGGCTGAAAAGAATGAACAAGTTGAAGCCTGAGCATCGCCAAGAACCTTTGGTGATTCGCCGAAAGAACAGACTCCGCCCTGAAGGAAGAGGATAAAAAAGGCGATGAAAGGAGCAGTCGGCGCTTTGCCGAATAGTTCCGCTAAGCAATGCTATACTGCCCAATGGTCCAGAATGTGAAGATGTTGTAGGCAAGCACTCAATGTCGATGAGACAGAAGAAGGGCGAGTCGTCGAGTCATACGGCGGACTCGACTAACCCCGCCGAACTATCCGCCTACACTAATTTCTGATGGCTATAAATACTAAACTCTTTATTAATTTTACAAGTTCCGAACCATTATTATTATTTTTAGAATAGAATAGTACATTTTTAGATATTTTCTCTCAAGTTTGGAGAGGGTTTTCTGGGAGATTTAAAGAGAGAAGAATTTCATCTTCCCCAAGTTGGAAGTGGGTCTTCTCCATTCTTCCTCCTTTGCTTAAATCAAGGTTTAATATCTTATACCCATTTGATTTTAGTATAATTTTATGTGTATTTTGTTATTTCTTGATGTGTGGCTAAAAAACCTCATTCTTGGGGTGTGATTTAGCAAATATGTGTTGATATTGTTATTGGGTCTTGCTTGCTGATAGGGTAGATGTATTTTAATGATGATTTCACCTAGTGGTTGTGGTTTAATATAATGGGTTTGTAGTTGCAAATACAAAACCACCCATGTGTTTTTAGTTTGCCCGAGAGGGAGGTCGCGAAACCAAGACCACTAGACTGATGGCCTAAGGAGTGGGTCGACATGATGTTCAGCCCGAGAGGGTGCACTCTAATCCCGTATCCTAACACTCAGCTCGAAAGAGTGAGTGGGCTAAGGCATAGGCTGTTCTTCATGCAACATATGGGTGTCCGAGAGGAACCTATTTGAAACAGGGTAAGTTGCCCGAGAGGGAACTTATTTCCATCTAAAGCTTAGTCTAGTGACTATTATCTTGCAAATTTCCTATTGAAAGCATGTACCCAACGATTTATCTCAACTTGTATTGCGGTCACACCCCAAGAACATTTCCCCATACTTGATTTTCTTGTTAATTTTTGCTATTTTTACTATTTGTGACAAAAACCCCAATTGATATTTCACACTTTCGTATCACCCCCTTTAATTTACCATGTTTTTGTTCGTTAATGTCTTTAGCTACGACTAGTTAGAGCTTAATTTTATTTTTCTATCAATTCTCAAAACCACTCCCTTGGGACACGACCCCAACATTTAGTTGGGTTACTAAACTATCGATGATCGTAAACACTCATACCATAGGTTAGTGTCATTGGTCACGATAAGCATCACGCGCGTCCTAAACAAGTAGGGGGTCCTTTTGTGCCAAGGGTATGCCTAGCATATTTGAAAGATATATGTGTAGAATTGAACCATTTTGTTACCCCAAAGAAAATTTCTCTTATATAAAATAATGTTCAAAAAGCAAAAATAAGCAGGGGAAATAGGGAATAAATGGGAAATACAAAAGGAAAGGCCCACACAGGGGTATGTTGAAAAGAGTACCACAACACAGGAAAAGCATGCCCACACAGGGCTGAATAACAACAAATACACATAGAAAGACCCACGCAGGGGCGAAATCCACTAGGATGTCCCCGATGGCCTCGCTTCTAATCTGCTTCTCTTTTTTGTCCCATGTGGTGCTGAAGCCTATACTGAATCATCAGCAAGTATCCGTCACACCGATGCCCTTTATTTTCCCAATCTTTAAACTATATTTCTCCTTTCTTACCTTTAATCCATGAGTTGAGCTCCCCCAAATCACTCCTCAAGCTTTCTAATTCTTGAGTTACACTCTTGAGGGCGTATTTATCCTCCTCTTACTTTCAAAGAAATTCATTATGCATTTCACAAGCTTCCTTTTTTACCTCTCTCAATTCTATCAAAGCCTAGGACTCTTTGTCCTCCAAACTGCAGTAGATGTTTGGAACTGGGAAGGAGATGCCTTGCAAATTGTCTTTCCACAAAGCTTCGTAGGTTTCGTCGTACCGAGCATTAAATCGTTCTGTGACAATGGTGTCTTTATTCATCCACACTGCTTTCTTCCATTCTCAGCATCTCTAAAGTGTTAAGAACTCTATCATCCCCGATGTCAAACACATAGACACAGTAGAAAGTCTTCGGGGGTGTGGTTTGTTTTCTTCCGAACTGCCTCAGGACCCGAATGGGTACATACGGGATGATACCCTGAATACCTGGTAGAGGAAGTACAAGTTGTATGTCTCCTTGTACTACGACATCCTTTGAGATGAAACGATCGAACATCCACTAAATATCTTCTTTTCTTAACTCAGAGAAAATAAGAGCCCATCTTTCTCTATCTCTCCTATTTTCTAAATTCGCCCAGAACAACATCTCATTCAAATTCTTAAGACCGTTATGTTCATCGAGGGTATGTGGCTTTTGAGTCCCGTGTCCCATCACCAAGTGGCTCATTATCCACCATTGGAGGAGGAGGAGGAGGAGGTTACAACCTTGAAAATAACGATGCCCTTCCTTACACCTTCCCAAAGCACGGTACATATCAGATAGGATGACAGGCACGATGGGATAATATTTCACTTGCTCCTGGTTGTCATGACCGTGGAACAAAGTGTTTTCAAGCATAATTAGGTAGGTGTTGATACCGAGGCTAGGGCTATGTGGAAAAAGCCATAGTACCTAACAGTGCGATAGTGAATGTCAGAGGTCTGATCCCATACCATTCTCTTAAAGTAACCCTGAACTTTTGGTTATAATTTGCATAAAATCTCGCATACTCTGACATAGAGATTCCTGAAAGCGACACTTGACCCAAGGGACCAGTGTGCGTAATCCTTTCTCAATCCGAGCCACTTTATAATTTCCTCGACACTAGGCTTGTTAGGAATTAGGTTCTCCTCCTATTTTCTTACTCTTATTTTAATCCCTGTACCTCCAGTACCTATGCCATCCCGAATCTCCTGGATTGTCGGGGTGTTTTCCATGGTTTCAAATCAGAACACCATTTTCTCATTGTCCCATAGTTTAAGAAAATCTGGAGCCTGCACGACCATGTCAAATTTGGGAAACCGATCCATATCTATAAAATAAAACCCGATTAAGATTCTCCTCCCCCCCAAATAGGTAACAATGAGGTTTCCACACATACGTCTTTCAAATATGAAATAATATGATATTTCGTTAGGTCGCGGACCTTGGACATGTTTTTTGGCAATTTTACTAATGGAATTAATATGCCTTGGGTATTAAGCCAACTTAGGCTAATGCTTAGATTTGGATTTGGTTTCGCTCTACTCTAGGTTGACTAGAATTGGTTTAGAAATGACAGGTTACCCGAGTCGGGCAAACAACGGGGTGAAGTTTAATAAACGATGTAGGATGACGACAATCCAACTATACATTTTTCACTTCCAAAGAATTCAAATTTTATTTTTCTGAAGGACAGTTGTGGTAAGCCACATAACCGCCTTTTTTTCTAATGTAAATGAATTTCCATTTGGAGGAATCAATGCCATGAATGCCACAATTCAATGATACAATAAATAAGACAAGTAAATAATTAAACACATATAGCCAAACAAGTTAATTTTAAGGTTAGAACCATTTAATTCCCCAGCCGAGTCACCATTCTAGTTTATATTAAGGGAAAAGGGTCAAAAATACCCCTCAAATTTGTTTTATTGGTTGACTATGCCCTTACCGTTAAAGTGAAGTTAGTTTTGCCCCTTCAGTTACTAATTTCACCATATATACCCCTCATTTGACGGAAAGCCCCAAATCAACTCAAATTAACCCAATTTTGATTAAAATAACCCGATTTTCTCTTTTCATCCCAACCCGACCCACTAAACCTAATGAATTAAGGAAATACCAAATTAAAACCCAAACCCATCTCTCTAATATTCTTCACCTCCTTCATTTTCTTCATATCTAATACAAACCCGATTTTCTCTTTTTCTTTCTTTATCTGTAAATAAATCCATGCCCCGACTCCTCTGAATACATTTAATTCATTTCTCTTACCCATTCTCAAAAGAACACTTTACAGAAACTATTTCTTAGCTTCCAACCTCAATACTACTGCTTCTTCTTCTTTTAGTTCCTTTTTTTTTCATTTTATTATTTTATTAGAATTTTTGGGATTGGTTTAATTCTTGATTTCTTCAATCAAACATCTCAGAAATCAGTAGCTCAAATCAATTTCCACGGAAGCTATGCAATTACTTTACTCGCTTGTTTTTCTCTTCGCCCTATTTTATCAGTACATGAAAGATTGTCGTCAACGATTCAGGATTATCTCTGCCAATTTCAGGAGGAATTACCCTCCGCCGCCGGAAAATTGTATCAAATGATATTTCAAAATTTGAGTTTGAAAATCACGGAGGTTAAGTGACCATATTTTCGAAAGTATTGGAAAACAAAGAAAAATCGAGAAAAATATGTGGGAATCCGTCTTGGTTTCACACACTGCTTCTGTCAAGTTCAAATTTTGAATTCCAAAACCTAGAAATTGTATAACAATAAGGCCATGGATGAGGAAGTGCAGCTCAATTCGATGTGCCGGAAAAGCCAATTGATGGTCCCTTAATGGCATGAATGCCCTTGTCACTGGTGGGCGGTGGCACTAGAGGCATTGGATCCGTAATGCTCCCCTTTTTTACACTTTTCCGACCGTCGGCGGTAAGTGGAACTCGACGAGCTCGCCGTTGATAATCCATGTGCCTTTGCTTGATATATGATATTAGTTAAAGGATTTAGTTGTTGTATTTATGAATACTGATTCAGTGATAATGAAAATGTTTTCCTTTTTTGCATAAAAAAAAGGGGGTTTGAAATCTTGTTTTTCGAAAGAACACTAATCTTGTAAAATCAGATTGAAACAATCTTTGATGTCGTGAATTTACTTTGTTATTTTTGGGAGGGGAAATCGGGAAAGTGGTGCTAAGGAGGAGAAGACATGAACTAGGGATTTAATTGGTATGAGTTTCTTTAGTATAGCGGGTCGGGTTTGGGTTAAACTAGATAATTGGGTAATTTCAATTGAAATTGGGTTAATTTGAGTTTGATTTGGGGATTTCCGTCAAATGAGGGGTATATATGGTGAAATTAGTAAAGGTAGGGGCAAAACTAACTTTACTTTAACGGTAAGGGCATAGTCAACCAATAAAACAAAGTTGAGGGGTATTTTTGACCATTTTCCCTTATATTAAAAATATAGACTGATTTTAAAGTCGCCACTTAATTTTTAAAGTAAAATGAAGAAAACTATTTTTTTTCAAAAGATTAAAATAGAAATCTAATGAAAACATTAAAAGGGGGCTCGGGGGTCATATTAGCATTTCGGAAAAGGTTTGAAAGCACCCAAAATGCCAGCTACCACGCGGTTATCCGATAATTAACTATCTGGCTAAAAAGATTTAAGAAAATACGCATACTTGAATCAATAAAAAAAATTACTTAATTCAAAATGGTTATCTTTTGGGGAGTTGAATTTTTGAAACCTTAAGATTAATTTTAACAAATAAACATATAATGATAATTAAGTAGACAGGAAAAGAAGATTTGGGTCCAAGTCTGGATATGTCCGCCTGGGCCACCACTTGGGCCTATTTTCATTTTGGGCCTTTGCCCCATTCAAATCATATGTACCTGTCTTATTCTAACATCAAGCAATGTTTCTCCTTTGGGCCTTAGGTCCAATTCTTTCACCTGTCCTAAATTCTACCATTACGGTAATAAATAAGGATGGGCGTAGGCCTAAAAGTGATAAAATAGAAGAATTGGATTTTAGAGGCCTTTGGGCCCATTTCTCAATTTCGTATACATTAGGTGTATAAAACCCCATATTAGCTCCAATTCATGTTCATCAATTTTTGGGGAACCTGTTCTTCAATTTTACGGCTGGCTGACTCAATAGAAGGAAATTGAACCTTTATGGCCTTCTCAAAATGCGGGGGAAGGAAATATTGATGAATGCAACCCTCATGAATCCAAATCGTGAAATGCTTGATGTTTTCATTAATAACAATTTGAGAATTGATTTTATTCAATATCGATGTCTTAAATAGTACTCAAGATGATCATGATGCAAAGTATTGGTGTTATAAGAGGAAAATCGATGTGGTTACACCTTTTGAATGATCTATTTGAATCTTTTGTCGACTAGATGCATTTGGATGTGATCCTTGCAATGAACATCGCACGTATGCTTTTGATCTTTTCGGGATGTGCAATATGAGTGTTTTTCGAAGTTGCATGTGTGGTGAGGTATACTTAAAAACATTCATGTGGAGTCCTAGAATTTTCCTTGTTAGTCCAATTGGTTGAATCTTGGTGAATGCGGGACATGATCTTGGGCGAAAATTTAATGAGGGAGCCAAATTTTCTATAAAGCCTATTGTGACTACCTTGTGAGAGAGTAATCCATGTTGGTACCAATTGAGTCTAACCTATTTGTTGACAACCAAAAGAAGATTCTTTAGCCAAAACTACCCCTACCTTCTCACCAAAAATCATTTTTGAAGCATTGCGACTTTTGAATAGCCAAGTTAGGGAAAAAGTCTAAGTTGGGTGTGTCACACCCCAAACTAGATAAGGCGTGACTGGCACTCGACACCTTATGCAATCGAGTTAGCCACATAAACATACCAACTGACTCAACTGAGGGCCTAGAAGGTCGGGCAGCATGACATCTAAAATACTATGACTGGACCCTTAAGGTCATAACCTGAATATCGGTAAGTCATATAGACGAAGGTAGACAAGCCAAAGATAATAAGGTACTAGCTAGCCGACAAGGCTACAATGAAGAAATACACATATACATACATATCTATACATGCCAAGCCTATGTGGCTAGAAAGTGGAAGCTACAAAAAGAAACCCAAAATACTGTGTCCACAATAGCCTCTATGAGTGACATAAGCACTGGTCGGGACAAGGCCCCGATTATATCGAAACTGTACAATAAAAGTAACATCCTATGAGAGCTCCAGGAAGAAGTAGAGCTTACCAACTCACAGCTGAACCCCGAATCCTAGCAGAGGGGTCAATCAAAATCCCTACCTGGACCTGCACGCATGAAACAAAAATGTGTCCCCAGGCAACGGGACGTCAGTACGAATAAAAATGTATTGGTATGTAAGGTAGAAAATAGAATAATAAATAGTTACTGTAAAAAGGGGAATAAAGATACCACCTGAAACAGAAACTCTGGTGGCCACCATGGCTGACATTAAACCTTATATAATTAAATATGCATGGTATGCTCTCATAATCGTATGTCGTGAATACATATATATATAGATGTAAATGCATGTCATACCCAACCAAGTGCTAGCAATGGTGGTGCCTTCCGGTAGTGAACCGGGATCATATTCGCCAACTTGTGGCCATCTGTGTCTCATACATATAAATATAGGCAATAGTCCCCATACCTTCAGATTATAGCTCGGAAGTAGAATGCATATCATGTAATGTCATGGATTCGTAATTCATTTGTTACCTGAATCATGTTGCCAATCTTGGCTCATTGGTACTCTTGTCCTCATAACCTCGTAAACACTTTCGTATCACATGTAAATATCTTGTGAAACTTATATACTTGTAGATTAAATTGGAACACTTAACTTGGATTTAGAAAGGCAACTTATACTTAAGGATGTTCATAAAGATCTTAAAGTTCTTCACTTAGTAGCTATATATGTTTCCTTAGTAGTTTGTAAAAGAAAGCATTTCAGAAAAACCCGTACTTTAGCAGTTTGGACCTACGATTTACATTTAAAAGTTTTGGAGATCGACATTTTATTTTAAAGTTTTCAAAAATATAAATTAGAAAGGAAGGAGGACAGATTTCAAATTCATATTGTTCATCCCTAATCTTTTTAAGTTACTACACCTAAAGAAGAATAAGAATTTGTACACATGGACCTATAGTCAAGATAATCAACAAAATGACATAAAGACGCCAAATACCCTATCTAACCGAACGAGTGGAATAGCAACATAATGGAGTCACAAAAATACACCAGCTGCAATATCAATGCCTTTCACAAAAGGTCTTTCTAGTGATAGAGTAGTAAAACAATATTTGACGATTTAGAATTCCAAATTCGTGCTCAAAGGAAGTACAGTGCTTAAGCCTTAACATACCTCAATTTTGAGTCTTGCTGTATCAATATGGATTGTATCCCTTCCTTACAGTATGTAATCTATAGTAAATCATGTCATAGTATGAAATCTACAGAAAATCGTGCCACACAACCATTACAGGCAGAATATTAACACGGCAGGGTCAAAGTAGCAATTTAGATCTTACTAGCAGAGTAATTAGCTCGCCAAAACCTTTTTAAATGTATGTTTCATTACCTTTTCTTCTCCAAATTACAACCCCAAATTAATGACGCAACATACATTTTTTCAGCAGCTATTAACAAGTGGAGGCCTACACAATAGTCAACAACAACCAAATAGAGTATGCCTGCAAAATAATAAAAACTCGGCGTATCGCCACACCCCTCCTCTCCAACCACAAAATAACCACAACCAAATCCAAACCATGAGTCTTCAAACCATTAAAGCCAGAAAAATATATGTAATACAGTCCTATAATTGTTCAATATAACCATAATAACTCGAACTTACGGCTTCCAATCACTATCCTGTGAGTTCGTCCAATAATTACGTTTGGAGTCACGTCTTTATCTTCATAGGCAATATGAGAATAAAAGGGCAGAACCTTAACTTAAAATTGATGGAGCTTATAGTATTTTAGCATGACTCCTCAATTACAAAGAGTCTCCTCAAACACAAGACGTTGAACTAAGAAGAAGTCATTTGAAAATTGCAATGCAATAATAGAACCAATGTTACACTTATTTATCTTATAATTAATTACCCATCTATACTTCTTCTTCTCTTCCAAACTCATATCAACAACAACCACACACAACTAAATCATTTCCAAATATTCCAGCAACAACAACATCAAAAAATACTTCAAAAACAGCCCAACATCACATAACTATCAAAATATGATTTTCCTGCCGTCTATTCGTGTTCTTGCTTATATAGCATAGCATAACTTGGAATCACTCAATAAAATGAAGGGTGAGAATTATTACCTCCAAACAAAAACAACACCACCTAAAAACGAGACTCCTTCACCACGAAGAATCCTTCAAATCACAACCAACGAGGAGGAAAGAAGTAACACAATCTCTGTGAACGTTCCGATGGTGAAACCATGTTGAAATCTTGTAAATCTTTGCTTGGATAATAGGGGAACCTTTAGAGAGGATTTAGGACCGTTTCCTTCTTATTTTGGTAAAAAAAAAAGAGTTATTATGAAGGGAAACCAAATCTTATAGAGCTAAACCGACATAGGGGCGAGGGACCCATCTTCACATACCTGCTTGTGCAGTCTCACTAAAATCTGAATATCTTTCAATTCTAAAGTTGTATGGACAAATGGTTTAATGCATTGGAAATTAGACTCGTAGACCTTCAATATCATATATTGAGGTTCTTCTAAAGCTTTATATATTGGGAGAAAATCTCCAAGACATTTAACCCAAATTTCAGAAGGTTTATTAAAGAAACTTACTCTAACCTTTGTCAACTTTTATTTCCCAACTTGCTTGACTTCAAAACTTAACTTACGATCATTGGGAGACTATATCACCTTATAAAATATCCTTATTAGCATATAAGACACTCTTTGTCTAAACCTAAAGGTACTGGTTAACTTAAACATTCCAAACGGGCGGGGTGTTAGAAGAGACATTCTTTAACTCGAACTTGTTTAAGCTAGGGCATCCTCGACCCATAACGTTAGTTTGATTCATTCATTTTTAACCACCCCTATACAAACTTATTCTTCTAACATGATACACCAAGTCATATAAACCTCACACACTCATGCAATGATACACATACTATGTGAAAGAACCACAGGGTCTCACAGGGTGTGAATAGGAAGGATGAAGAAGAGCCTAGTGAAGGGCAAAGAAAGAAGAAATGAAACTCAATTATTAAAATTTTACAAAAAAAGGAAAACTCCTTTTTAAAAAATGTGGATGTATTTGTCATCAATTTGATGAAAATAGCTTCAGAAAATGAAAATAAAATAGAGAAGTAAATGAAATAAAAGGGAGTTCCAAATAAATTGAGTGGAAATTCAAGGTTTGAGTTCTCAATTGAGAAATAAGGAAAAGAACTTGAGAAGAGGTGATGATCATTGCTACAATGCTTTGAAATGGTGTAAATCCCTAATCCAAATTCACCATGCCTTAACCCTTAGCCCCGTTACAAGCCTAAAAGACCCTTGAGATCTTACATGAACCAAGTTGTTTGATGATTGCATGTAATTCTCTTTTGATAGAGTGAGAGTTGCATTGATTCTTATTACCTTTGCTGATTTGCTTTGTGAGAGCATGAAAATATTCTTTATGTGAGGGAACTTGAATGCATTTGCTGAAACAGGTTCTTGCATTAGACAAAAAGCTAAAGTGAGGTTGAGTTTGTGTTGAGACTAGCTATTCATCATTTGAAGCTTTTTTATCATGATTTAGGGTAACATGCTATTGAGAGTAGTATTGCCATGGTGTTTGCATGTTAACTCTCATTGAGTATTATTGTAGACACTATTATTGAGCTTAATGTGTTCTTGATTTACTTTAGGACAAGTAAAAGGTTAAGTTGGGGGTGTTGACGAGTGGTAGATTTGAACTCATTTAAGGTCCATTAAGCTTAATAATTGGTGTCCTCAATGCCTAACTATGTATTTTTCTAATCAAATATTGATGATTTGTAGCTATGAAGGAAATTAGGCAAGGCATTGACTGAAGCTTGAAAGAATGGCACAACATGCAAAAAAGAGTGTAAACTAAACATTGTTAATCACCTAGAATGAAGGGTGAATCGCCAAACTTATCTGAGGGCACCCAAAATGGATGAACATTGAGTCAACCCTCAATATCAATAGGTAAAGAAAGGGGTGAAAGGAAATCATGTAACACCCCGGAAACTAGGAAGCTAAACTAGAGCTAAACGTGTGGGTTAGAGCCACTAAAATGGGCAAGGGCCAAGGGAGAGGACTAGGTCAGTCCACTCTCCCCTAGACACTACCCCACCTACCACGCCCACCACCACGGCTCATGGTGAAGACAACTGCCCTTGGTATGGCTCGTGGTGGGCTAGGCAATAGCCTTCCCAAATCTGCCAAAAATCAACCCCTCTTCACAAGTCACTTCATGGCTCGTAGTGAAGACCACAACTCACGAAGAGACTCCTGAAGGGGATTTAGTGTGCAAGGGTGAGGAGGAGGTGGCCGAGCCATTGCCTCAAGGCTCACGAGAGGGACCACAGCTCGTAGAGCCTTCCGTGGAGTTGCCTTGGATTTTAGGGCTCAAGGAAGGGATGGCTTAGCCATTAGTCAAGGGACCACGAGCACCATGAAGGTCTGTGTGAACTTTGATGGACCGTGGTGCCCCACGTGAAGGGTGAGGCGGACCCCCGAAGTAAATGGGTTAAATGGTCTTTTCCTGCTTTAATCAAACTTAAGTGAGGTCATTTTGCCTAAGCCTAGGGTCACTATATAAGTCATTTTAACTATTAAATCCACCCAATTAAGTTATTTATTCCAAAACCCAAAATAATTCCCAAAGTTCATCCTCTTAAAAATTCTCTCTATAGAAAACTTGAGGAAGAAGAAGAAGGAGATTCAATCTAGGGTTCAAGAAGCAAGCTTTTGTACATCAATTTCATTGGTCTTTCTTGTTAAGGTATGTTGGTTTTCATCCATTGATAGCTTTCATCCATGGAGTCCTCTCAAAATCTCTAATTTCAAAATGATAGAAATCCCCAATTGTTAGGGTTTGATTCAAAAGTCATGGGTTCCTTTCAAACTTGATTCTAATGGTTAAATTATGTTATATTAAGCATGAATTGATGATTTCCTATTGTTTTTATGATGTATCCCCAAGAACTCATGAATTCCCATATTTCTCAATTGTGATCTTATGATGTGGGTCTTTGTTGATGAAACGGGAATGTTATGAAATTATTCATGAAGTGATAGAATCATTTGAATTAGGATGATATCCATGTTTAATGCTAGAATTGTAGATGTGTTGATTGAAAGTAAGCTTTGAACCTTGAAAGGGAAAAGTATGAGATTATGCATATTTTATGAAATCAATGTAAATGCTTTAAGAACACTTTGAGAGTAAAGTGATTACGATATTGTTGTTGTGCTGTTGAAAGGACATTCTCACATACACACCTATGCATGAACATACTGTGAAAGGTTTTCTCACATAATGAAGATTCTAAGGTTGAAAGGCTTACTCACCTAATTGAATCTAAGATTTACATGTAGACATGGACGGTGAAAGGTTTTCTCACGCATGATCTAAGAGCTATCCTATGAACTAAGTTGGATTGATTGCCAATGACATTCTTCCATGAAACATGAGTTAAGTCAAGACTTAATAAGTACTATGTGGGATGAATTCTTCGCACCAAATGAATATTGATATGAGATGGGAGCCCTCGCGTTAGTTGAGGCTAGGTTTCCGAAAGCAATCTCTTGAGATGGAATCCCTCACGACGGTCGAGGTTAGGTTTCTAGTAACAATCTCCTTATCCCATAAACTATGTGACCTTATAGGATATTTAGCTAGTGGATCCACCAAAGCTAACAAACCATGGTCTTACCTTAGGCAAGTAGGACAACCCTTTTCGGTGTGGGTAACACCATGTGACCATGTTATAGCTCATATGGTCTTATGTCGGTTAAGGCCTATTCCCACAACAAGAACAAGAACATGAATAATGAATTATGGTTACTCAAGAAGTTTGTGCATGAGTTCCAAGGGTTTAAAGATGATGATGCCTATGTTGGCTATGTTTTATGACTTATGACTTCTAAACTCTTATATCATGTTTAACTTGGTAAATTGCATGCTTTCCAATGAAATGTCCCTTTTAGCATGTTTTCAATGTTTTTACGCATGGCTATCATTTTAAGTGCATTTTTGTACTAACACCTACTTTGCCTACATTTTTCCCAAGTGTAGGGTCTGATTCTCAAGGTTATCATTCTTGTCGCTAGAGCTTGGACTTGATTATTTTCTCGAGCTTGGTGAGTCCTCATGGTTCGAGGACGGCTTTTATTATGTTTAGTTTCTTTCATGAACTTTCCTTTTTGGACATATTGTATGGGTTAGGTCATATTTCATTAGGTATTGCAATAGATGGCTATATTGAGACAAAGTGTCTAGACTTCCGCTTTCTTTTATGAACATCTTTTTAGACTTGAAATGAGTTTTCTCTCATTATTATATTTACTTATGTTATGAGGACTAACATGCTTGTGTGGAGTCCTTTGGGATTCTATACATCGTGTTACGTCTAGGGTATACCCCTGGGTCATGAATAACTTGGTATTAGAGCTCAAGGCTTAGAATGATTCTAGTATTATATCTCATAAGCCACGTCTAGTAGAGTCTCATTCATGAGCATGAAGCGTGCCACATTTATGAATGACAAGCTACAAGATGTTTAAGAAATTCAACTTCTTCCATTACTCTTATGTCATGCGATAGAGTTTAACTCTATAAGATCTTTCTCCTAATCTTTATCCGTTGGTCTACAGGGTATGACTACTCGAAGGGCTTTCTCTAGAAGGAATGAGGAAGAGAATGTGAATCAAGGAACTCCTCCTCAAGCTCCTCAAGCTCCGGTTGATCCTTTGGCTGAGAATGTAACAAATGTGGAGTTTAGGGTGGCTTTTCAAATATTGGCTCAAGTCGTGCTGGCTCAAGACAATAGAGAGGTGGTTGCTTCCATGAACCCTATTGTGAATTCAGCAGCTTCAAGAGTGAGGGACTTTGCAAGGTTGAACCCTCCAGAATTTTATGGCTCCAAAGTTGAGGAAAATCCTCAAGAAATTATCGATGAGGTCTATAAGGTACTTGCTATTATGGGGGTGACTTCGGTAGAGAAGGCGGATTCAGTCGCTTACCAATTGAAAGATGTGGCTCAAGTGTTGTATAACAAATGAAATGAGGGGAGGCTGGTAGGAGTAGGTCCCTTAGAGTGGGAAGTACTTAAATCAACGTTTCTTGATAGGTTCTTTCCCCTTGAGTTGAGGGAAGCTAAGATGCAAGAGTTCATTAACCTTCATAAACTAAATATGAGTGTGAGGGAGTATGCTCTAAAGTTCACCAACTATCCAAGTATGCTCCAACTATGGTGGCAGATTCAAGGACTAAGATGAATAAATTTGTGATGGGAGTGTCCGACATGGTAGCCAAAGAATGTTATATGGCAATGCTTGTCCAAGATATGGATATTTCATGTCTCATGGTGAATGCCCAACAAATGCAGGAAGAGAAACTTAAGGAAAGGAATAGGGAGGTGAAAAGGGCTAGTACCGGTGATGGGAACTTCTCCAATACAAGGTCTGATGGATAAGGTCGACCTATGTTTAAACAAAGATTTACCGGTCAAGGTTCCTCCAACGCTCCTCCAAGGGTCAACAAGGATAGGGTGTCCAACCCTAAACCTCAAGGAGGTAATAGTAGTGGATCTTCTGTGGCTAGGCCTACTCGTGTGAAGTGTGGGAGAAAACATGATAATAAGTGCCTAGCTGGCATAGATGGTTGCTTTAGTTGTGGAAAGAGTGGGCACAAAATAAGGGATTGCTCGGTGCTCATGGCTAAGGGAAGAGAGGTCAATCAAGTTCCTCCTAGTGGTTCAAACTCCAATGCTCCCAAGCAAAACCACTTCTATGCTCTCAAAAATTGAGGTGAACAACAGAATTCTCCAGACGTGGTCACCGGTATTTTAAAAGTTTTCCATATAGATGTGTGTGCTTGTTAGACCCCGGTGCTACTTTATCTTTTCTGACGCCATATATGGCAATGAGATTTGATATGGTCCCTGATATATTGTTAGAACCTTTTTTTGTCTCTACTCCTATTGGTGATTCTGTGGTGGCTAAGAGGGTTTATAGAAGATGCACCGTTTCCCTATCCCATAGAGTTACTCTTGTGGACTTGGTAGAGCTTGACATGTTAGTTTTCAATGTTATACTTGACATGGATTGGCTGCATTCTTGTTATGCGTCGATTAATTGTAGAACTCGTGTAGTCAAGTTTCAGTTCCCAAATGAGGATGTCCTTTAGTGGAAGAGGGAAATTATATGCCTAAGGGTCAGTTCACCTCATGGCTTAAGGCTAGAAAGATGATATCCAAGGGTTGCATTTACCATCTTGTTAGAGGGAGGGATGTAGATTTCGAAACCCCTACTCTTGAGTAGGTCCCCGTTGTAAATCAGTTTCTGGAAGTGTTCCCAGATGATATACCTGGTATTCGTTCCGAGCGGGAAATAGACTTCGGTATTAACCTTTTCCCAAATACGTAACCTATCTTAATTCCTCATTATATAATGGCCCAGGCTTAGTTAAAGGAGTTGGAAGAACAATTGAAGGACTTCTTCGATAAGGGGTTCATTCGACTGAGTATCTCACCATGGGGTGCTCCCGTGTTATTTGTTAGAAAGAAAGATGGGTTTCTTCGTATGTGTATTGATTACCGTTAGTTTAACAAAGTGACAATTAAGAACAAGTATCCTCTTCCCAAGGATAGATGGTTTGTTTGATCAACTACAAGGGGCGAGTTATTTCTCAAAAATGGACCTTAGATCGGGTTATCACCAATTAAGGGTAAGAGGTGAAGATATTCCAAAGACAACTTTTAGAAACCGGTATGTTCATTATGAGTTTTTGGCAATGTTGTTTGGGTTGACTAATGCTCCAGCGGCATTTATGGACTTGATGAATAGGGTGTTTAGACAATGCATTGACATGTTTGTGATTGTGTTCATTGATGACATTTTGATCTATTCAAGGAGTGAGAATGAGCATGTTCACCATTTGAGGATTGTATTGCAAGTTCTTAAGACCATCAACTTTTCGCAAAGTTTTGAAAGTGTGAATTTTGGTTAAGCTCCGTAGCTTTCCTTGGTCATATTGTGTCAACTAGGGGTATTGAGGTGGATCCTAAGAACATGGATGCGGTCACGAGTTGGCCAAGACCTCTAACTCCTTCGGACATTAGAAGTTTTTTGGGTTTGGCCAGTTATTATAGAAGGTTTGTTGAGGGTTTTCTTCCATTTCCTCCCCGATGATGGCTTTGACTCAAAAGAATGCTAAGTTCATTTGGTCAGAAGCTTGTGAGAAAAGTTTCCAAGAGTCGAAGGATAGACTTACTTCCGCTCCGGTCTTGACTTTACCGGATGGTACGGACGGCTTTGTGGTGTATTTTGATGCCTCTAGATTTGGGTTGGGATGTGTGCTTATGCAAAATGGTAAGGTGATTGTCTATGCTTCAAGGCGACTAAAATTCCATAAGAAGAATTATCCTACCCATGACCTTAAATTAGAGACGGTCGTTTTTTCCTTAAAAATTTGAAGGCATTATCTATATAGGGTTCATGTTGATGTGTTTACCGAGCACAAGAGTTTACAATACGTGTTTAATCAAAAGGATTTGAATCTTCACTAAAGAAGGTGGCTTGAATTATTGAAATATTATGATATGAGTGTCCTTTATCACCCCGGCAAGGCCAATGTGGTAGCGAATGCTCTTAGTAGACTGTCTATGGGTAGTGTTGCCCATATTGAAGATGATAAGAAAGAGTTGGTCCGAGATGTCCATAGGTTGGCCCGGTTAGGTGTTCAATTAGTGGTTTCCACCAAGGGTGGTGTTATGGTTCATAATGGGTCCGGATCGTCTTTTATGGCGGATGTGAAATCTAAGAAAGACCTTGATCCTATTTTGGTTGAATTAAAAGACGCGCTACTTAAGAAATTTGTTGAGGCTTTCTCCTAAGGGGGAGATGGTGTACTTAGATACCAAGGCCGTTTATGTATTCCTAATGTTGATGACTTGAGAGGTCAAATCTTGTCGGAAGCCCATAGTTCTTAGTATTCTATTCACCCGGGAGCCACCAAGATGTACCATGACTTACCGGAGGTTTATTGGTAGAATGGAATGAAGAAAGATATCGTAGAGTTTGTAGCTAACTGTCCTAATTATCAACAAGTTAAGGTTGAGCATCAAAGCTTGAGAGGTTTATCCCAAGATATAGGTATTTCTACTTGGAAGTGGGAAGAGGTGAATATGGACTTTATTGTTGGTTTGCCTCGCACCCGAAGACAACATGACTCTATTTGTGTTATTATACATCGGATGACAAAATTGGCTCACTTTATTCCCGTCAAGGTTTCCTTTTTGACGGAGGACTATGCCAAGTTATACATAAGAGAGATGGTGAAGTTGCATGGATTTCCTTTATCCATTATTTTCGATCGTGGCCCTCAATTCACTTCTCACTTTTGAACGTCATTTCAAAAGGGTCTTCGCACCAAGGTTAAGCTTAGCACGACTTTTCATCCCCAAACTGATAGGCAAGCGGAGCGTACCATCCAAACTTTGGAAGATATGTTAAGGGTTGTGTAATTAACTTTAAGGGTAATTGGGATGACCATTTGCCATTGGTAGAGTTTGCCTACAATAATAGCAATCACTCAAGTATAGGTATGGCTCCCTTTGAGGCCTTGTATGGTAGGAGGTATAGATCTCCTATAGGTTGGTTCAAGGTGGGGGGAAATGGCTTTGATAGGTCCCGAATTGGTTTTAGACGCCATTGAGAAAGTCCGACTCATTAGAGAGAAATTGAGAATGGCTCAAAGTCGGCAAAAGTCTTATGCCGATATGAGGAGAAAGGATCTAGAATTTTAGGTTAATGATCGGGTCTATTTGAAAATCTCACCCATGAAGGGTATGATGAGATTTGGCAAGAAGGGGAAACTTAGTCCCCGGTATTGTATGCCCAAACCAAATTTTGAGGCATATTGGTAAAGTTTCCTATGAGTTAGATTCACCAAGTGAGTTGACTTTGGTGCATCTGGTGTTTCATGTCTCTATGCTTAAGAAGTGTGTTGGAGATCCGACATCCATAATCCCCTTAGAAGGGTTGGAGGCTGATAAAAGTACTTCATCTGAGGAAGTGATTTCATGTATCAGGACACTACTTCCAGTTCAAGTGCCAACGATCGTGAGTAGTAATATAACCCACCTAGTGGGTTGGGGTCGAGTCCCAAGGGAGCGGTTCGTACTCAAAAATCAATAGTAAAGTATAAGTATGGTCAAGTCAATTATAGCTAAAAACATTTACGGAGCAAAACAAGATAAATTAAAGGTTGACAAAAGTGTCGAATATCAAATAGGGGGTTTGTTTGTACTATCAACTAAAACAACAAGTAACACAAAAATACGAGTATGGAGATGGGATTCTTGGGATGTGATAGGATTATGGGCTAAGGTAACCAACCGGGTAATTGCAATTAATAGTAAACTGCTGCAAATCAGTGAATAAGCTAGACTTTAGTGGGAGTAAACTTTCTCTCGGACAATTTACCCCGAATCAAATTGGTTTCTCTCGAACACCAATAAGCGGCAATGAAGAACAACCTTCGTTTTAGTCTATTCACTCTCTCGAGCTGAATGTGTGGAAAAGGATTTAGGATTCACTCTCTCGAGCTGAATCCACAACAACCCAATACCCACAGACCATTGAATCAATAATTTTGGTTTTAAAACCTCTCTCTCGAGCAAGAAAAAAACACAAAGTTAAGATTGTATTTGCAACTACAACCCGATTAAATTCGACCACAATTACTGACCGAAATCACCTTTAAACAGAAAATAAGCTATTAACTAACAATACCCAACGATTAAATCAACCTATAATCACACCCCAAGAATTGGGGTTTTAGCTAGACATAGTAAAAAGATAGAAATCGATACCGAAATGTGTTTCCATCAATTGGGTACGATTAATATTGTCTTTACAAATGTTTAAGATGAAGAATCTTCAACACCCACTTCCAATTTCTCAGAAATTGAAATCTTCAAATCTTCAAAGCCAAGGAAAATGTCTCCCAAAAACAGTTCTAAGTTCTAAAACTGAATAATAAACTTTATATTCTAAAATTGCATGGTAAACTAGAAATTCAAACAAGCATTTATAGGTGTCGAAAAGTGTGTTGTGAAGGACCAATCGACGTAGTTAGTAGGTATCGCCAATCCACTCGGCGCTCAGCCCTTTGGTCATTTGTATCACCATTTTGCTTTTGCCTTCAGCATCCTTAAGGTCCTGTAACTTTGGACGATCTTAGCACTGCATCGCGGAACTGTTCGGCAACTCGCTGACTGCTCTCTTCTATCGCTGACTTTATTTTCTCCTTCAGGGTTTGGAACACTAGAAATTAGGTGATACCAAGGCCATTCGGCTACTCACCTAAGAGGTTAGGCGATCCTCAAGCCTTCTTTTCTTCGTTGTTTCAGCTGCCTTGTTCCTTTTTGCTCAATAGTGTCCATATTTTGTCCCTCAATCTAAATACCTAAAATTCAAGGATTTACATCTGTTATTGACACAAAATATGCAATCGAGGATGCTAAAACTATTAAAATAGAACCCTAAATGAGTCCAAACTGTGGACTCATCAGGAAGTTCCGGTAGAGATTCTAGACCGGCAAGTCAAGAAATTGAGAAACAAGGAAATAGCTTCCATGAATGTTTTATGAAGGAATCAACTAGTTGAGGGTGCTACTTGGGAGGCCAAGGTCGATATAAAGTTCCACTATCCTTATCTTTTTCCTTCTATTGCTATGCTAACTTGAGGTAAGTAGTTCCTCTTGAGTTTTCCTTGTTTCGGGAGTCATGTGTGTTATATGAGTTTTCCATGATTTCCTTATATTATGCATGCTCATGAGAAATTTATGTTTAGCAAGAAAATTAGTTTCTATGATTGAATTTCCTCATGTTGTTGTGCATTGAGAAAGAGTGGCCCATATGCTTCATGAGATGAATTGTTGAACATGCTTTAATTATGCTTTTTGAGAGTAAATTCCATAAAGGCTCCATGAGATTGTGTTGAGCATGATTTTATCTTGGATAATGTAATTCCTCCTAAGGACATGAGAAATGTTGAAATTTCATGCATAATAGGTTGTTAGATGTAGTTCCTACTTCCTTGTAATGCATTGAGTATGTTTGAGTTGGAGTTGATGTTTCCTCATTTGATTTGTGCATTGTTATGAAGTTGCATGCATGATGGGGCACTAATCTTGAGTCTTTACTTCCGTAAATTTTCTAAAGAATCATTTGAGGACAAATGTTCCTAAGGGAGAGATATTTTAACACCTCGAACACTAGGAGGCTAAATTAGAGTTAAACGTGTGGGTTAGAGCCATGGAAATGGGCAACGGCCAAGAGAGAGGAATAGGGCAGTCCACTCTCCCCTAGACACTTCCCCACCTATCACACCCACCACCATGGCTCATGGTCAAGACCACGGCCCTTGGTGTGGCTCGTGGTGGGCTAAGAAGTACCCTTCCCAAATCTACCAAAAATCACCCTGATGAGTCTGAGATTTGGACTCATTTAGGGCTTTGTTGATATAGAATTAGTGTCCTCAAATGCTTATTTTGTACGAATAACTAATGTAAAACCCTTTATTTTTAGGTATATGGATTGAGGAATAAAGAAAGGCCACTAACAAGCAAAAAGGGACAAAACAGACTGAAAGGATGAAGAAAGGCAGCCTGGTGATCACCAAGATCACTCGGCAAATCGCCGAGTGGCTATTTTTCCGCCTAAATTTCCAGTGTGCCAAGCCCTAAGGAAAGAAATCAAGTTGGCGAGAGAAAGAAGCAGTCGGCGGATTGCCGAGTGGTTCCGCGATGCAGTGCTAGATCTCCCAAAGTTACAGACCTTGAGGATGCTAAATGCAAAGGCAGAAAGGCGATGAAAGTGACCAAAAGGTGGCTCACCGAGTGGTTTGGCGAGCCCAACTTACTTCACCGAGTGACTCTTCGCAGCACATTTTTTACGATGATAAATACATTTTTGAACATTTAGTTTAGTAGCTAATATCATAATATCTTATCATAGCTCATATTTTTAGCACTGAGACAAGTTTTCTCTAGTTTTTTTCTAAGCTTTGAAGAATTGAAGTTTTTCACTTTTGAGAAATCGGAAGTGGGTCTTCGAGATTCTTTGAATTGGAGCATTGTAAGGACGAATCTACTCTTGCCCAGTTGATGGATAATCAATTTGGTAATGGTTTCTACCTTTTTATAATGTCTAGCTAAAACCCTAATTCTTGGGGTGTGATTATGTGAATTATGGGCTGATTTAGTTTATGGGTATTGCTAATTGTTAGTTTAAATGCTATTTAGAAGTGATCTCAATCATTAACTGTGGTTTAATTTAAGAATTGTAGTTGTAAATACAGTTCTAGCCTTGTGTTCTTAGCTTGCTCGAGAGAGAGAGGTTTTAGAACTAAGGTTTTTGACTGATGGTCAGTGGGTATTGGGTTGACCTGGGTCTAGCTCGAGAGAGTGAATCCTAAACCTAATCCCACACATTCAGCTCGAGAGAGTGAATGGGCTAAGTTGTGGGATGTTCTTATTTTGCATGCTTGTTGATGTTCGAGAGAAATCAACTTGATTCGGGGTAAATTGTTTGAGAGAAAGTTTATCTACTCTATAGCCTAGCTTACTGACTGATAATTAGCTATTTTCTAATAGTTGCAATCACCCATTTGTCTATATTAGACTATAATCAAATCGCATCCCAAGAACCCTTCTCATTATTTTTATCTCATATGGTTTGCCACTATTTGTAGTTGATAATCAAAACCAAAACCCACCATTTGACTTTCATGTCACCCCCTGATTTAAATGATGTTTTTATTCGATAACTTTTATTCCTATGACTGATTTGAACATGTTCATACTTCCCAATTGAATCTTTTACATGTACCACTCCCTGTGGGATTCGACCCAACTCATTTAGTTGGGTTATATACTGACTAACGATCGTTGACGCTTAGAATTGGATGAAGTGTCTTTGAAACATTAACTCAAAATGGCGCCACTGCCGGGGAGTGGTGGTGTTTGAAATTCTTTTGGTGAAGTTGAATTTTGTTCTTTTTAGTCATAGTTGAATCCACTTACTTTTAGTTTTGGGTTTTGGTGTTAATTGTTGAACAAAGGAAATGAGCTTTTAGCGACGGTAACTAAGTAAACCACCCTTCTTCAAAAATGATGATTCTTAGGGATAACATCCTAAATTTTAAGCAATTGGAGGGTGAGTCAATCCATGAGTTGTGGCTGAGGTTTAAGACATTGTTGATGCATTACCCATCTCATGAAATTCCAGATAATATGCTACTAGAATGTTTCTATAAAGGTCTTGGTCCCAAAAATAGAGGAGTAGTTGACCAACTTTCTCCAGGTAGTCTAATACGACAACCCTAGGCAGTGCTAGCTCAACTGCTTAATTTGCATGATTAAGACCAACAAGGAGATAGAGATGGACCAAAATCTGGCCACACTGTTGACTCAGCTGGATGCCCTAGCCAAAAAGATCATGGAATTGGAAGTAATGTACAAAAACAAAGATAGGTGCATTCCCCCTCACCAGCGTAGAAAGACCAAGGAGTATAAGGGTGGGAAGATAGAAGAGGCACTCTTAATAATTCATCACAAAGTCAAAGAACACGACAAAGTGTTGAAAGAGATAAGAGAGAATGTCTCGATGCTAAATCAGGGGCGCTTCTTGGGAGGCAACCCAAGTTTTTATTGCTTTATTTTTGTTTTTGGAATAATGTGTGTTAATTGTGCAAGTAAAAAAGTGGTATGTGTTAGAAATATGTAGTTTGGCGAGCCAAAATTCCAGTTGGCGAGCCCGACTTGGACCACTATTTGGCTCAGGAAAATATCAGGTTGGAGTTTGAAAACTCAGCAGACCCATGGACAAGTTAGTGAATCACCGAACAGGTCGGCGAGCTTGACTTTGTCCGCCGTTTGGACCCCCAAGTTAACTAGTAAAACTTGGCAAGGTAAATGTCCACTCGGCAACATGCTGAGTGGTTCGGCGAAGAAAATAATATCGCCAAAAGGGCGCGAACTGGAAGGTTTCTAGAAGTCCAAAGGTTTAAAATTTCAAACTCTTTCACATTCCCTCACTTTTTAACTTCATACAATCTCACCCGCACTCTATATTTCTTATATTTTTGCCTTTTACCGCTTTTTAGTCGTTGATTCGATATTCGGAGTTGGATACTTTGCCGCCTAGCTTTACAGATTCATATATTCGGCATTAAAGGTTGTTTTTCCAAACCCCAAACTCATATATAGTGGTTGAACTCATTTGCACTTGATTAATTTTTTTTATGTGTGTTGGGCCTTTCTGAATTCATATATGTGTGCTTGTTTGCCTATTTTAATTTCGATATCATGCCTTAATCGCCTATGTTGTCGATTTCCCAAATTTCGTTCTTTAAAATTGATCGTAGTCTTGTGGGTTGTGCTTAATGTAACACCCCGGAAACTAGTAGACCAAACTAGAGCCACAAGCTAGGATTCTAAGGTTTGACGTATGTGAAATAGAGTCATAGATGAGACTTTACATGCTTAGAATGAGGGGTTTAGTGGTTGAACATCAAGGAACGTGTTAGACCCCGTAGTTTAGAAGATTATCTAGTGTCTGGCTAAGGGTTGCAAAGGCAAGTGCCAAGCCAAGGGGGCAAGGCCTAAGCCAAAGGACAAGGCTTCCTAACCTTGGCCAAGCACTGCCTCAAGTCCATGAGCCACTTCACGGCCAGTGGTCTTGACCACGGTCCGTGGAAGTGGTCATGAAGATGACTTGGCTTTATCGGAGGCAAAGCCTTGAGGCCAAACTACTGCCCCAACTCAACGAGCCACTTCACGATCCGTGGTCTTGACCACGGTCCGTCAAAGTGGTCGTGAAAGTTCCTTAGTGTTTTAGGGGCTTGGAACTTAAGGGGAGCTACTAGTCAAGGGACCACGAGCACCACCACGGATAGTGGTGCCCTTGACGGTCAATATGAGTGGGCGTGACACTGGACGAGATTGCCTAGTTTAGGGATTTTTAAGTAAATTCCTATTCGACTTATATTAAGTGGGGGTCGTTTTGTAAGGGTTTTATACACACACACACACATATATATATATATATATATATATATTCCTTAAAGTCATTAGCCCCCAATTTTAAGTCACTTTACATTAGACCCAAATCACTCCTCTCTCAAATATTTCTCTCTCTAAAAAGAACCTCCACTGAAAAAGAAGCTAAGGTTGAAGCTAAGGTCAAGAACAAAGGCACCATTGTTGGAGGCTAGTGCTAGGTCATTGATTAAGGTATGTTTAGCTCTTCATATATGGGTTCTTCCACCCATAGAGTCCCCTAGAATTTCCTTTAATTTGTGAAGAAGAACCCCAATCAAGCTAGGGTTACTTCCAATATATGGGTTTTAGGTGGGTATAATTTCAATAGGTTGGATCATACTTATAGATGGTTATTTTAGTGTTGATTCGTGATATTATGGAGAATTTATGTGAATTCCTTGATTAACCCTAATTTTCAAACTATGTGGGTTTATGCCTTGTGATGTGAAATTGTTGATTCTTGATAGATTATCTAGGATTGTAACCATGAATAGAACTTATCCAAGAATGGGAATATGAAATCATGAATTGAACTATACTTATGCCTGAATGATAGAACATGAGTTGAAATGATTAGAATTGGGACTCTTTGATGAATTATGCTTAGAATTTGCCATGACTAAGGCTTAGAACTAATGTGTCTTGTGATCTAGACTAGTATGATGATTGTGGAGTAGATCTTGAATGTAGGGCTTGTAGTCATAATGTTGATCACTAGGGCTTAAAGAGTAAATCTAATATGATGACCTAACTTGCATAAAATTGGTACATAACATAGATAGAGTTAGGGTGGAAGGCCTTTACCCACATGACCTACCTAGAACTATATGAATGATTGTATGTAGAATGTGAAAGGTATTCTCACATAGAATGGTTCTAGATTGAAAGGCTAATTAACTAAAATGAATCATGCTTATTAGAATATAATAACTTTAAGTTGAGCCTTATGATTCCTTCATGTATAGTTGAATTATGTAGCTTGGGATGGTAGATCTCATGGTAGCTTGGGATGGTAGATCTCATGGTAGCTTGGGATGGTAGATCTCATGGTAGCTTAGGATGGTAGATCTCATGGTAGCTTGGGATTGAGGAATTATGATCTTCTAAGGTTAGCTTGAATTAACATTGGTTGGATATTTTTCATGGTAGCTTGCATTAGTATAGGCATGGTAGCCTAGGATTGAAGATTTACACTCTC
>JAJONQ010001091.1:0-35889 GCA_036250385.1 Solanum microdontum
TACGAACATTGTGAAATGCATGTTTGATAAAAAGAATAGTAATATATAAATAAAATATCATAAATTATTAAATGTTTGACAAAAATATAATCTATCAAGTCTAATTACAAAATATGACGTGCAATGTAAATTCAATATTAGTAAAACAAATGAAACTGAAAATATAACATAAGTAATAAATTCAAAACAAAAAATTTAACATAATACTCTTATAACAAATTTCAACATAGTAATAAATATGATTTATTTTTATTTCTTCATAATAAGAAAACGTAAGTCTATAACCATACTTAACAATAAATTCTATTTTTATTTAAAAATTAGAATACTAATAAAATTAAGCTAATGAGAAAATAAACATGGCATAAAGAAATAGATAATACGAGAAAATTACATAGAATCACGTAAAGTAAGGTTGAGAACAAGAATAAAATGAAATATAATAATATAAAATAAAAAATAGACTTTTACAAATTTTTAGAATAATAAAAATAAAAATAAAAAGAAATTAAAATAATAAAAGTAAAAAAAATTAAAACAAAAAAAAATAGAAATTAAAAAAAATGAAAAAGTAATCAGGTGGTAATTACACCATGTAATTATCAGCAATTCACAGCCTCTGCCTATGAATTGTAGAGTGTAATTGTCCCCTACCAATTACACCAATTACCTGCTGACCAAGTAATTACATGTCCTTCCAAACAGGACAAGACAGTGTAATTACACCAATCACGCCAAATCCAATTACCAGGGTGTCCTTCCAAACAGGCCCTAAGAAACCATATCGGAGATGGGAGGGGAGTACTTTCAACTCTAGATTTGGTGGTTCTTCTGTTAATGGCTTTGCAGGAGGACTCTCTCAACTTTTTAGATCAATTTCCAACTTCAATGGAGTCTTTGAATACCCTCCCAAGCCTGAAAGAGCAGCTACTACCTCTTCATAGCCTTGAATTTCGAATTCATCATAGCTAGTAAGCACAGCTTCAAGTGGTTCGCTCATACACATCAAATGGCTCACACTAGCCACCGCCTCATCAATAGCATCAACAGTGGAGACCACGTGAATATTATTTGGGTGTTTCATTGACTTACAAACATTAAAGGTTACTTCATCTTCGTTCACCCAAAACTTCAATTCCCCACTTTCAGCATCCACTAATGCTCTCCTGGTTGCCACGAATGGTCTTCCCAAAATGATTGGAATTTCAGCATCGATTTCACAATCGAGAATGACAAAATCAGCCGGGAAAATGAATCAGTCAACCTTTACCAAGATTTCATGTAGTATCCCCACAGGATGTTTAATTGATCGGTCCGCCATCAAGAGTCTCATTGTTGTGGCTTTCGGTTCCCCCAACCCAAGTTGTTTATAGATCGCATATGGCATTAGGTTAATGCTTGCTCCCAAATCGCATAGGGCTTTAGCAAATTGGAGCATGCCTATGATGCAAGGGATGGTGAATGCTCCGGGATCTTCTCTCTTTTTTATCAGATCGTTAGTCATAATTGCACTACAACTATGGGAAACTTTGATTGTCTCAAAATCCAATCTCCTTTTCTTTGTAACTAACTCTTTCATAAACTTGGCATATCCCGGCATTTCCAACAATTCTTCCATGAGAGGGAGATTAATTGATAATTTCTTGAACATTGATAAAAACTTCTTGAACTTCTCATCCTCATTCTTGTTCTTTATACGTTGGGGAAATGGTAGAGGTATTTTGGGTAAAGGTTGCATAACTTTAGGGATTGGATTGTGTTTCTCCATTTCTTTTTGTGGTGCTTTGGTAATGCTTTGATGGATAGGTGTCTCTTCTTCCTCCATGCCTTTGTCTTCTTCATTACCCGTCACATCTCCCAATGCTACCTTTCCACTACGAGTAACTACAGCCAGCCCTCTATCATCATCATCCATTGTCATCTTTTATTTCAATTGTCCTAAAAGTAAACTCAACTGGCCTTAAAGTATCTTGATTGCATCTGCGTGAGCGTTCACTTTACTGTTCAATGATGAAAAGTCAGCTTTCATCCCCTTGAACAAAATCATCCGAACCATCAACTTTATCAAGTATGCGTGATAGCAAATCATTCACCCGAGGACTACTTGCACTCCCTTTCAATTTTAGTCTCTCACTCGATTGAGTGTGGTCCTTTACATGGTCATCCTCTCTTCTCCAATAATCACTTTGTTCAGCCAAATCTTGATAGTATCTCCTTTGCTCTTCCCCCTTGTGATAGTTCCAACCTTGATTTCCACCTCGCTGTAAATAGTGTGGATGAAAACCCTCCTCATATATATTGGAGTTCCAACCTTCATTCTCCCCCGACCTGTAAATAGTATGGATGAAAACTCTCCTAAGTGTCAACGATCGTTAATCTGTAGAAAACCCAACTAAATGAGTTGAGGTCGATCCCACAGAGTATCTTTTCCTTTGAATTCAATTATGAAAGTTTGACAACAATCTCTTCAGCTAAATATTTACTGCACCTTTTTGGTTTAAGCTTCAAATTTCAAGTTGTAATTATCAATCCAATTTAACACTTAATACAAAATGATCAAATATTGAGGTAACACTTGGGGAATTGACCAACCAATTATTGAATTTAACTTAGTGGATGAACATCGATGCTCACAATGTAAAGCAAATTTCTCTCAAATAATTACCTTATCTCTGTCGAATTCTTTCGAACTTCAGCACTATTCAGAAGATGCCCAGCCCTTGAGGTCTTCATAAGAGTTAGGTGCTTCTTATTGGATTAACGAGGTGAGGTCTTTGGGTTTAATATACCCTTAGGTTGCTCTTTGTTTTCTCTTTTTGTGTCTATCTATCTATCTTACTTTCTTGTCTTTTGATTTCCGCATTATATTGTAGTTTCTCTTGTGAGAATTACATCATTTGGTATCAGAGCCGAGTCTAGCTTCGTTCCTACGAATCTAGTCTTGGGGTTTTGTTACCAAAACAAAAAGTGTTCAAAACATTTTTGAAGAAATTCAGAAATGGGTCTTGTTGATTTGAGTCTTCTTTGGAGCTTCCAAGGTTAGATTAGTGCTCCCTAACCTATTTCGAGTCTAGGGCTGAGATTTGAAAGGGTTTAATTCAATATTGAAGTTTCCACCATTATTGGTTGAAGAAGCTTTGAAGAAGACGAAGTGGGTTGTGAAATCTGGAAGTTTTGGCAAGGAATTGAGTGTTAAAAAGTATTGGGATTTGTTCCCTATATCAAGGATAACAGTCACCAAAAGTTTCATGAAATTGCGATCTAAAAAACTTCGGGGTTTTATTTTGGATCTTCATAGTGTTCTTGAAGTTCTTGAAGAACATTCAAATCTTCAAGAATGGAATATTTTAAAAAGAAGGAGTTTGATCCAAAAGGGATTAAAGAGAAAGTGTAAAAGTGTTGTAAAAGGGGAATTTACCTAAAAGGGTAAAGACTAAGGGAAAAAGGAAGGTGGGGGAGCATAGCAAGTCCAATTTCGAAGTTGTAAAGTTGCAGCGAAGGGACATTGGGCGAGCCCTGACTTTGCTCACCTAGTCCACTCGGTGCCTCGCCCTTTGGGCAGGTAGGTCACCAAGTTGACCTTGGTTTGGAAGGTGCCACTGGAAATTTCGGCGAGATAAGCCCTAGTCACCGAATCACTCGGTGCATCGCTGAACTTACACCCAGATCGCCAGTTTGCCTTGTCCAATTGTCAAGTTTGGCGAGCCTATCCTCAAGTTGGCGACCTAAACGTAACGTTAGGTGAAGAAAACAGTGCATTTGGTGATCGGAAACTCAACCTATGACCGTTTATTCTCAAGTGCTAATTCTAGTTTCTTTTTTTTGTTTTCTAGTTCGTTGTCACGAATCCTAAACTGATTTTCAACTCGTAACTACTCTAATTGTTGGCTATTGGTTCTTGAATTCTCTTATTTGTTTGTGCCTTTTCTTTTCGTGCTTTTTTTGTTTTACTTCGTAGTTAATTCTTGACTCAAGTCCATTTGCTTTAATTGAGTCGTCCGTTCTTCTTGAAATAAAAATCTATTCTGACCAAGAGTAGAAATCGACACCTTGTGATCAACTGAGTATAGGCAATCTTCAACATTAGCCGCGCCAATTTGAGAGGCAATCAAAGGTGTGTAAACACGAGCGATTGTGAGTTCATTTTATTAATGCTAACGTTGTTTGTTTTTTTGTGAGTTGTCACTTTGTAGGTACACGGAGTTATAAGAAAGCATGTCCTCAATAGCCTAGGACACTTCTGACTATGATATGGGAGATTATGGTTGTGATAAGGAGGGCTATGGATGTGAGGATAATGGAGATCATGGGGGCTATGAAGATAGCCATGATCAAGAGCCGAATGAGAATGAGAGCTACTATTTTGGAGGAGAATATGAGAAAAATGTTGAACCCTACTCTTATGGTGAAGATAGAGAGGAAGAAGGCTCTTTTTGTGGTTCGTATGATGATGCCGAAACATGTTACACTTCCCATTCCCAGGATAAAGGTAAGGTGAACTACAATACTCTATTATATAAGAAGTTTGAGGAGCATGTCCCTAAGGTTTGTGAAGATTCGTATTCTTACTCTTGTGCTAATCTTTACCCTAGTCAAAGTAGCGTGTATGGCTACACTAGCTCAAGTCAAAGTCATCCGAGGGGAAGAAGAGAGTGTGCTACTCTAAAGTCTAAGGATACTATATCCTATACCTCTCAAGGTAATGCACACTTATCGGGATATGGGAACCAAGGCAGGTATGAAGGATGTGTCAAGGGTCTCGGTACCGAAAGGATTGATTTTCCTATCTTTGAGGGATGGCATGATCCCGAGGCATATCTTGATTGGGAGTGGCAATGTGAGAAGATTTTCCAACGCCATGATTTGAGAGGTCCAGAGCGACCCTTGTATGCCCTTGGTCATTTGAAAGGTCTTGCATTGGGTTGGTGGACTCAAGAGGAAAGGCTCCGGACATTCCAAGGAAATACCCACCCATTGACATGGGAAGGACTAAAAGGGCTGATGAGTTTCAAGTATGTGCCAAAAGGGTACATAAAGCTTTTCAATGTTGATCGGAGAAGACCAGTTCTTAGGACAAAGGTTGGCATTTGTGGGGCTTTGGGATTTGACCTTGTCATTGATGATGGGTACAATCTAAACTACTTCACTCCATAGGTGGTAGCCTACTTAGGACTACCTCGACTCCAAAGGACTTATCCATACACCATGGACGGATGTAAGGTTACCGAAGGGGTAAAAGTCGCTTTCAAACGCGGCAAATACTATAAGGAGTTTTGGTGTGATATAATGTCCATGGCTTCTTGTCACTTAAGTTTGGGAGCCAATTGGTTTACTGAACATGGGGTCCCAAACGAGTAAAATGGGTACAAGTGTGTTGTGGATCATTGGGGAACACATTTATTTCCTCCTCCTAAGGTGAAAAGTGAGAGACAAAAGATTGAGAGGAGTAAGGGAAAGCAAGGTGGCAACCTTAGAGTGGAAAAATGAGAGGCTAAGTGGAGTGAAGTGAAAGGGTTGCCACAATCTCAATCTAACATTGTTGTTCATCCTTCACTTGGTAAGGATTCTTATGTAGGTACAAGCATAATGAATGGAGGAACACAAGCTCCAGCCAAAGAGCCTACAATTGAAGGTGTGATGGATGCACTTAGAGAATGTCCCAACATCCAAGGTAAAAAAGATCTTTCTTGGGGGCATCAAGGTACAATAGCTAAACTTAACACTTTTGCCATTACAAATTAACAAAGTGTGAATGTTAGTTTGTCTTTAAGTGAGCCTATTGATTATTTACCTTGTATTGATAATGTGCTTGTTGAGAAAGTGATACACTAGTTGATCCTATTGATGACCGAATTGATTCTTCGAGTAAGATCGATTTGTGTCCACCTAGTGTTGACACCTATGCATTGAATGCTATCTCATTATTTTGTAGTGACTGTGTTGATCAACCTATTTGAAAGTGTAGTTCACTAGCTAAGGGTCCTTGTAATGTGATTAAGGAACCTCAAGTTGGTGGCACTAATGAGAATGTTGATCATTTGATTAGTAGTGACTCTTTGAGCATATCTATTGTGGAAGATCCGATTGCTTGTTTTGCTTATAGAGATCATGTGCTTGAACATGCTTTGAAAAATGATATGTGTCTTTTTGAGGGTGAATTTGAATGTTTTAATTCTTCCCTAGTGGTTGATCATTCCCTCTTTAAGTACAATATCTTATTTGAAGATGATGAAATCACTCCTTGTGATGTACCTAGTGGTGTGAATCATGAGAGTAGTATAGTTCTTGATAACTATACTTGCTATAATAACCCACTATGGTGTGAAGCTTTTCCTCCCAAAGATGGAAATCTCTTCTTAGAAGATGAGAGTACCCTTGTAGGGCAGGAATGTGATGAGGAGGAAGGTGGTGTTTATTTTCCCATTCCCTTTTCTTCTTGGTGTGTCCCAATTGTCAATGGTATGACCCATGAGTTGGAATCTATTAGTAGTCATACCCATGAAAACACCTTGGAGGAAGTTGAATTGCGGGACACCTTTCTCTATTACTTGTTTACATATGATGATGCTCATGTTGTTGAGTGGAGTATGTTGTTGGGAGGAACAAGTGCCCACCTGCTAATTGGAGGAGCACTTGATCTAGTTCTGTGGACCTTCTACCCTTTTGATACCGGTGGATGTTTAAGGGTATTTGAACTGGTAGGAGTATCATCTTTTGGGTGGTACTACCATGTTGTTGAGAAGAATAACCATTGTCCTTGTTCTCCATTTGTGGGCTTAGTAGCCATGACAATAGAGGATGTTTGGTTGTTCCTTGAGTTCGTCTCTTCGGTTAATTGCTTTAAATGTTAACCTTTGTATTACCTATCATGCTAAGAGGATAAGTTTTTTGCTTATGACCTATATGGTTTTACAAGGTTTGGATTCGAGGACTCACTTTTATCTACTTGCATATGATCATAATCATACTTGTGTGGTTACATATCTTATGTTAGTAGTGGTTTAAATTGGGCAAATGAGAGTCTCCTTGACTCGATGCTATACGATCCTTTTCCATGTGACCCCAGTGTCGTCCTTAAGTGTGCTGAATGTGGTAGTAACACCTTTTGTCATTTGCATGATTCTTCCGTGGTGTTATTATTTGATTCAATGTACTTGAATGAGGTATGTTTACCAATTTGGGTGGGGAATACTTATATACTTGAACCTGCTCTTGAATTGGGAATGATTACTCTATTGAAGTTATCTAGTGCATTGGATGGGGTCTTAATTTGGATCAACACTACTTGTGCCTTCGCACTTAGGTATGAGAGTGTTCATGTGACAATTGACATAAGGGAGGCCTTGTGCTTGTTTGAATGTGGAACCAATGAGGGCTTACATATGAGGTTGTTTAAGTGTATTGGTTCCTACACTCTACCCATTTGTCAATGTTTCTTGCTTAGCCAAGTATCTATTGCTTTGATGGGTTACAATCCCTTAGTTAATACGTGTGATGCTTGATTATATGTTAAATTTGTGCATCATTGGCATAGTGATGAAATTGTTATTGCTAACGCTAACCCTCATGCCATGAGGATCTAAGTACTGTTTTCTTCCCCTATGGTTTTGCAAGGTATGGATTCGAGGACGAATCCTTTCCAAGAAGGGGAGAATGATGTAAACTGGATTACATCAAGCCTATCCATTCATGAACTTCAATGCTTTTATGGAGTGTTCACAAGGATGGAGGTTGTTTGGCATGTATAGATGCCAAGGAGGGAGTTCCATGCCTTGCATGGGAACATATGCACCTTGAAGGAGCTCCCAGTTGGGCAACACCATGCTTGGATGATAGCTTAGAGCATGGGAGGCCTAACGAAGGAGGAGCAAGTGAAGAATGTGCTCCATTCGGCGACTCGCCAAAAGCCCTATGGCGACGGTTCCCAAGATCACCAACTGGCCAAGGAGCTACAAAGGGGAAAACTGCTCACTAGGCGAGCAGAAGACCATTGGAGCATCGCCAAGTGGATTGGGCGATGGTTCCCAGACCGCCTAAAGTTCCAGCAACTTCCCAGCCAAGGGTAGGAGAAGAGTTCCTCGCCGAGCTCATTGGGCGCATCGCCGAGCCATTTGGTGAGCCCGACTTGGCTCTCCCATTGGCCCATTTCGGGTCACTTTTGGGCCCATCTATGTAATAATGCCCAATACTATAAATAGGCCTTTAGGGTTTCATTTTAGAGTTAGATTTGTTTTGTTGAAAATGGTTAAAAACCTAGACTCCTTGTGTGAGTGTTTGGAAGCTTGGTAAAGCTTTTGTTGATTCTTGTTTAGAAACGGGGTTGCTTGGGATATCGATTCCCTTGAGGTCTTCGTAAGAGTTAGGTGCTTCTTGTTGGATTAACGAGGTGAGGTCTTTGGATTTAATATACCCTTAGGGTGCTCTTTGTTTCCTCTGTTTGTGTCTATCTATCTATCTTACTTTCTTGTCTTTCGATTTCCGCATAATATTGTAGTTTCTCTTGTGGGAATTACATCACATCCCATACTAACACCTACACTTCATAGAACCTCTAAATAAACCATAATACATATCTCACATGCTGGGAATAAGCGTTTAACTGACATAGACCACGCAAGCTAGACATGGAATCCGGTGTCATATTGCCCCACACCGTAAAGAGGTGTTCCACTTGCCTAAGGTAGAACAATAACATTAGCTTGGATGCACATTGGATCAACTGGCTAATATCCTATGAGGGCACATAGTTATTGGATAGGAAGATGTTCCTTGGAACTCTAACCTAACATTGGGAGAGTTTCCATCTAACCATATCCACTCGGTGCTTAGCCTACATTCCCATAGATTATTTCATTCACAGTACATTAGTGTATTAGGGAGGAATGTTGTAGGCCTATCGACCCTTGATACATCATTACCAAGGAAGGAATACTATATAGCCTATCGATCCATGGTACATTCAAGGATAGCTCTAGAGTCCTTATGAAAAGAATGTCATAAGCCTATCGATTCATGACCCCTCATTACATTCTTATACTCATGAAAGGAATGTCACTAGCCTATCGATTCATGGTACATTCACTCATCAAGAAAGGAATGCCACTAGCCTATCGTTTCTAGAGTCTTCATTACAATTGATCATTTATGAAAAGAATGTCTAAAGCCTATCAATTCATAGGCATCAAGTCAAGACACATTTATTATTCATATATGAAAGGAATGCCATAGCCTATCGATTAATAATCATCAAGTCAAGACACATTCATTATTCAAGAAAATGATGCATGAGCCTACCAATTCTAGATTCAACATTCACTATAGAAATCCTTCACATTCCATTCACATGTACAATATCATGATAATACTTCAATTCATCAAACTATGCCTTCAAGGCGATGATCACAATATACAATGAAATTAAACACCTCCACCTTTCAAGTGGATCAACATCACTAACACAATTCTATTACAACAAGTAATTAGGTAAAACTTGCCCTTTCAAGGTAATATTCACAAGTCCTCAATTCCCCAATAACTCACCATAATTAAGCATAGATAGTGATACAATTCAATAATCTACATCAATCTAAGCATAAATCCACCATCACCCATTCATAATCAACAACACACTTTATAAGTCATAATTTAGAACTGAGAAAAATCATGGGTTCATGGAGTAAAATTAAACATCAATATAATCATAATTTGACATTAGTAAGCCTTTAAAATCGTTTGTAGAAAGAACCCATTAGATTGAGTAAAACCCTTGGTTTTTCAAATATATCTATTTAAAATGACCCCACATCAATACAACTTAAATAAGAATTTACCAAAAACACCCTCATTTAGGCAGCCCCGTCAGTGAGCAAGGTCACTTTTACGGACCGTGAAGGGGGACCACGGCCCGTGGTGGCGCCCGTGGTCCTTAGGCAGTAGCTCCCTCGACCTTGATAAACCACCACATGGCCAAGTAATCTTCACGGCCACTTCTATGGGACGTGGTCAAGACCACTGGCTGTGAAGTGGTCTGTGGAACTTGGGCAGTTGCTTGGCCAAGTTGCCTTGCCTGCCATGCCACCAAGTGACCTTCATGGCCACTTCTACGGACTGTGGTCAAGACCACTGACCGTAAAGTGGTCTGTGGTCATGAGGCAGTGCTTGGCCAAGGTTTGGCAGCCTTGGCCTTTGGCTTAGGCCTTGCCCCCTTGGCTTGGCACAAGCCCTTGCAACCCTTAACCAACATCAAAAGGGGTCTTTTAACTACGGAGTCTAACATGTGCCTTGACGTTGACTCCTAAACCAAAGCTCGGGACAATATTACACTACATCAAACCCCTTACCAAACTCAAACACACACACATTAGGCTCTAGCTTAACCTATCATTTTCTGAGTCGTTACATTGTCCCCCACTTAGGAACATTCGTCCTCGAATGACACTTTAAACACTTGAAGGTGATAACAACTCAAAAGTAGCAGCCCTACAATCATGAAACATCAATACAATGCATAATCATGGGAGGAAACATCAACTCCACATGAATAAGCTCAATGCATATACAAGAAAGTAGGAACTACTTCTACAAGCTCATTATGCACAAAACATTAACATTTCTCATTTCATTAGGGGAACTTCCTTCTCCAACTCACATCATGCTCATTACAACATCATAAGGCAACTTATGCAACTCTTTTCAAGATCACATTTAAACATGCTTAACAAGTCAACTCATGAAGCATTTAAGCAATTCATTATAGATGCATATCCACATGAGTAACACAATCATGAAACTCATTTTCTCATTTAAACATAGATTTCCATTAAAACATGCGTAACATATGGAGACCATGGAAACTCATTTTCACATAAGACTCCAAAACATGCAACAAGCTACTAGGAACTCTTGGCCTTAGGCTTGAATAGGAATAGAAGGAAAGAGATAAGGACATCAACCCTCAGCACAACCTACTATTCAGCATACCATCCCCCACTTAGGAGGAAACCCAACTAAGGATAACATGAACAACAACAATATAATATCATCATAACAAAAAGGAACTATAACTTATCGGCACCTTCATCCGGATTAGCTCCTTTGTCCTTGGTAGCTTCAAGAGTATAGAAACGGCTCTTCTTTGGAGTATTAGGATCCGGGCCAACATACGAAGCTTGGTTGGCCTCCCTTCCCCTAGCCGTAAGAGTAGGACAATTTCTCACTTGATGATCACTTTTGCCAAATCCATAGCACCCACTAGTATCGGCTAGGCACTTCCCATGATACCTCTTCCCACAGGTGGCACAAAGAGGTTTAGAAAATTGAGATCCACCACTTTTCTCCTCATTAGCCTTTGGAGCACTAGAAGAATCTTGGTTAGGAGCTCTCTTTTTGAACATAGATTGACCTTGCTCATCGGACCTACCCCTTTTCAACTCCCTACCCTTCCTCTTAGGTTTGGACTCCTCAATAGATTGAGCGTACACCATAAGTCTAGAAATGTCCATATCATTATAGAGCATCGCGGTACGGCACTCTTCCTCAACTAGGTCGGATATACCCATCACCTACCTACTCATCTCATCCCTAGGGTTAGAAACCAAGGATGGATCATACTTAGACAAGAGAGTAAATTTCAAGGAGTACTCTTCCACACTCATGCTACCATGCTTAAGATTGATGAACTCCTCAACCTTACACTCCCTCTTCTCACAGGGAAAGTACCTACCAAGGAAAGCTCCCTTAAACTCCTCCCATTCTATAGGACCTGCTTCAACCGGCCTATTGGTTTTCCATTGAGTGAACCATACTTGGGTAACCTCTTTCTATTGATAGGAAGCCAACTCTGCTTTCTCCCTAGAAGATACCCCCATAGCATTAACTATCTTATAAACTTCATCCAAGAATTCTTGGGCATCTTCTCCCATTCTAGACCCAAGAAATATCGGAGGATTCATCCTCACAAAGTCTCTCAACCTTGAGGCCACGGTACTCTCATTAGCATTCACCATAGCCCCACATCTCGGTTTGCTTGAGCCATCATGGCTTGAACTAGGGTTAGAAAAGCCGACCTAATCTCCTCATTCGTCATGTCCGGGGGAACCACCGAAACTTGATTTCCTTGATTGCCTATAGGAACTTGGTCACCTTGAAGACCTTGGTCACCTTGGGGAGGAACTCCCTCATTCACCATCTCCTCTTCCACTCTTCTCGGGTTCGCCCTTGTATTCATATCCTATAAACACAAGAGAAGGATTAGGAAAAGCACATCTATAAAGCTAAACTCTAAGGCACAACTTCAAGAATAAGAAAGAAGTGTAACTTTCTATCGTCCTATAGCCTCTCGCTCATAGATGTGTCTCGACTCACACCGATGAACAAGATTCTACTAGACGTAGCTTGCGAGACATCAACCCTAAATCCATTCCCCAAACCTTATGCTCTGATACCATGTTTGTCACGACTCGAGAGCACCCCCTAGTCGTAAGACAACGTACTTCACCCCGAAAGGGTCTTATACAATCCTCATAGCATTCATTCATCACATGGGTAATATAAATAGTACGGAATTAAAACTTTTCATTCAAAACCATACAACTCAAAAACATTCATTTAACAATTTTTCAAAAAGACATAGCGGAAGACTAAGTCTCACATGGCCATCTTAGACACAATCTCAAATATATTAGGAACACGACCCTTTTACAATAGAAAACCTACTAAATGTCTATTACATGAAATAAAGAGAAACTTCTAAACATTTGTGCTCGATCTATGAGGACATACCACTTAATCTTGGAGGAATAGCAACCCAAGCACTTCAAACTAGGGAAGCAAATCACTTGCCGGAACCTACACTTGTAGTAAAAATAAGCGAATATGGGTTAGCACACAAAAATGTACTTAGTATGATGACCATGCAAAAACATGCTTAAACAGTGACATTTTGGTTTGAAACCATGTACTATGCCACTTTTTAGAAATATCATGTACAATAGCGTAAGAGACATACAATACAAGTATAATCATCATGCAAGTCATAATACCACCTTTAGACAATATCATCATGCAAACCATTACCTTTACCCTAGACCTTCACTTCAAGTAACCATCATGCTATACTTTGTGGAATATATGGATAGCGTCCCGTACCACCATCCACACCAAGGCACCACATTAAGGTCACCAAAAGTGAACTTACCACTCCTTCCTTTTCACCTTTACACAATATCCACACATAAGACACATAACGTTTCATAAAGCATGAAAAGGGAAAATAACTCATAATATAGCCCAAGTATAGCATGCATATCACATTAAGCATTTAAGAGTGAACATTCTTCAATTATTTCATTTAGAGGACTTTCATACATAGCCATTATGACTTAGAGAACTCACTATGACTCTATCAAAGCCTACTTGTGCAATGTATAGATGACATCCCATACTACCACCTACACTTCATAGAACCTCTCAAGAAATCATAATGAGCATCTCACATGATGGTAATAAGCATTTAACCGACAAAGACCATGCAAACTAGACATGGAATCCGGTGTCATATAGCCCCACACCATAAAGAGGTGTTCCACTTGCCTAAGGTATAACAATAACATTGGCTTCGATGCACATTGGATCCACTGGCTAATATCCTATGTGTGCACATAGTTATGGGATAGGAAGATGTTCCTTGGAACTCTAACCTAACATTGTGAGAGTTTCCATCTAACCATATCCATTCGGTGCTTAGCCTACATTCCCATAGATTATTTCATTCACAGTACATTAGTGTATTAGGGAGGAATGACATAGGCCTATCGACCCTAGATATATCATTACCAAGGAAGGAATGTTATAAGCCTATCAATCCATGGTACCTTCAAGGATAGCTCTAGAGTCCTTATGAAAAGAACGCCATAATCAACAACCCACATCATAAGTCATAATTTAGAATTGAGAAGAATCATGGGTTCATGGAGTAAAATCATCAATTAAACATCAATATAATCATAATATGACATTAGTATGCCTTTAAAATCGTTTGTAGAAAGAACCCATGAGTTTGAGTAAAACCCTTGGTTTTTCATGAACTTTGAAAACTTCTTTGAAATTGACTCTAGGGTGAAAACTAACCCTAGATGAAGGATCACCATACCATTACTAAGATTCCCCAAGAAATTTTATGGAGAAAACCTTGACTCTAAACCCTAGCTTCCACTTCTTCTTCTTCCTTGAGTTAGAGAGAGAAATATTGAGAGAGGAAGAACTTTGGGGTTTTGATTTGGGTCTTTTGATTAATGAGGCGAAATATGTGTTTAAATAGTTAAAACTATACTTATATATGATATATATCTATTTAAAATGACCCCACATCAATACAACTTAAATAAGAATTTACCAAAAACACCCTCATTTAGGCAGCCCCGTCAGTGACCAAGGTTACTTGTACGGACCGTGAAGGGGGACCACGGCCCATGGTGGCGCCTGTGGTCCCTAGGCAGTAGCTCCCTCGTCCTTGCTAAACCTCCACATGGCCAAGTAATCTTCACGGCCACTTATATGGGTCGTGGTCAAGACCACTGGCTGTGAAGTGGTCCGTAGAACTTGGGCAGTAGCTTAGCCAAGTTGCCTTACCTGCCAAGCCACCAAGAGACCTTCACGGCCACTTCTACGGACCGTGGTCAAGACCACTGACCGTAAAGTGGTCCGTGGTCATGAGGTAGTGCTTTGCCAAGGTTGGGCAGCCTTGGCCTTTGGCTTAGGCCTTGCCCCCTTGGCTTGGCACAAGCCCTTGCAACCCTTAAACAACATCAAAAGGGGTCTTTTAACTACGGAGTCTAACACGTGCCTTGACATTGACTCCTTAACCAAATCTCGGGACAACATTATTCCACATCAAACCCCTTACCAAACTCAAACACACACACATTAGGCTCTAGCTTAACGTATCATTTTCTGAGTCGTTACATATTATATCTATTTTCGGTGGCTTTGATAAATTATTTTTCACATTGAGTAGAAAGATGAAAAAGTAATTGATAGGGATAAATGTATAATTTACTATTTTAATCCATGTATAACTAATACACTCATAACTTATTCCACATTTCCCCGCATAAAATTATACATATATTTCCTCATAAGTTATGTAAGTGTTAGTTATGTAGAATTACAAAAATACAACCAAACATTGTATAAAGTTAATACATGAATAATTTTTATTTTATTTACAAATCAAATATGGTATAAAATTAATAAATGATTAACCACCTCGCCTTTATCCAGTATCCAAATGTCCCGTAATTTCATACCTTTAATTCAATTTTCTCAACTGGCCCTTGTTGACACCAGATTTTAGTCTAATATTTTTAAAGTTAATGTTTTTATGTATTTTATTTGTTAAATAGTTCAAAATACATGTTTTGCAATTTTAATGCAATTTGTTGATAATTATCCTTATTTCTCAAAATATTAGAATTTGTATCGATTAACTTTGTTTACACTGTTTTAGTCACAATCGGTTGGATATGCTCAAAATATTTGTTCTGTATGACAAAATCACAATTTTTTGTTAAATTGCATATTTTACATGTTATTAGTTATATTCGTTCCATTTGTAAATATTCATTTTATTTGTTACTTTAATTAATATTTATTTTGGTGTTTTTGGCACAGTCTAGAAATATAGTTAAATACAAATAAGATTTATATACACATATATTTTATCAACTAGTGGTTATGGCTCACGGTTTTAAGGTAATGATATTTTACTAAAGTGATTTTTTCAATTTTCTATTTAAACCATTTCTTGGTCATTAAGTTATGGTGTGGTGGATAAAATATATTAGGGTTGTTGACACCTAATTTTGACCCTCCCCGATAATAATTAATTTTCGAGTTTCTTAATTTCAAAACATTTAGAATAATTAGCTTTATAAAATTCAAATAGTTTCAAGGTTAGTTTAAATAATTTCAGTCGATTTATATAGTACTTTGAATAATAAATATGTTTCGTATAATTATATACGTAATGAGTATATTTTAAGAGTGTTTGAAAATCATATCAAAAAAAAATTGCTTTGCTAAAATAAATATTTTATTAATTTAGTTTTAGTTTGAATTATAGTTTTTGATTTTTGAATTAATTAGTATATATGAAAATCGATTAGTTTATAATTAAGTTAATTATTCTATCTCGTTAAGATTAAAAAGCTCACAAGTTAATTACGTTAATTTATCGTATTCGAATTCCAACCGAACCTTCTAAGATTAATTCGTTTGGCTACCTTTTTAATCCGATAGAGCTAGCCGCCTCTAACGGACACAGATTCATTTTAGTTGCTATTGACTACTTCACCAAGTGGGTGGAAGCAGCTTCTTATAAGTCGGTGACCAAGAAAGTTGTAGCTGATTTTGTTCGCATCAACCTGATATGTAGGTTTGGAGTACCAGAATCCATCATTACTGATAATGGAGCGAATCTCAACAGTCATTTGATAAGAGAGATATGTGAACAATTCAAGATTACTCACCGGAACTCAACCGCCTATCGTCCCCAAATGAACGGAGTTGTAGAAGCCGCCAATAAGAATATAAAAAAGATTTTGAGGAAAATGATTGATAATCGCAGAGGTTGGCATGAGATGTTGCCGTATGCTTTGTTGGGTTACCGAACGACTGTCATGACATCAGTTGGAGCTACTCCATATTTGCTAGTATATGGAACAGAAGCAGTTATACCTCCAGGAGTTGAAATACCTTCATTGAGAATCATCCAAGAAGCTGAATTGAATGATGTTGAATGGGTTCAGAAGCAGATTGACCAGTTAACATTGATTGATGAGAAGAGAATGGTTGCAGTTTGTCATGGTCAACTGTAGCGACAGAGAATGATTCGTGTTTCCACAAGAAAGTAAGAGCCAGGATATTTGAAATTGGTTAGTTGGTTCTCAAACGCATTTTCCCTCATCAGGATGAGTACAAAGGGAAATTTGCACCAAATTGGCAAGGACCCTACATGGTTCGCAAAGTGTTATCTGGAGGTGCCTTGGTCCTGTCAGTGATGGATGACACCAAATGACCGAAATCGATTAACTCAGATGCTATCAAGAGATACTATGTGTGAAGTTTCAGTTTGTATTTTCTTGTCATTTCCTTGTAATCGTTCTATTTGTTTGTAATGCTTCGTTTAAAATTTTATCCCTTTTGTAATGAACTACGTCTGACCTGAATTCTCAAAAATGAGATACGTAGGCCGCCTATGTCAGCCTCGGTCACTTCTTTATCCCTTTTTAATGTTTCTTTTGTATTTGAACTACGTTCGACCTGAATTCTCAAGAATGAGATACGTAGGCGGCCTATGTCGGCCTCGGTCGATTTCTTTGTAATTTTCCTATTTTTGTTAATCCTCAAGAGGGGGAACTCGTTTGACCTGATTCCCCTCTCAACGGGATACGTAGGCGCCACAACAGCTCGATCATATCTCCCGTAAGATTTCTATTTTTCTTTTACAATAGAAACTAGGATAGAATTTTTTAGAGGGACTCAAAAATTCTCAAGAAGAAGATCTTTCCAACAAATTCAAGACTGAAGTTACTTTGAGATTTGCAACTAGGACAAAATTTTTGAGAGGATCTCAAAAATTCTGTGATTTACTCGTCAACAGTTAAAGATAAGTCAAGACAGTTAACTGGGAAAAAATATTTGAGGATGGAAAATTTCAACATGGTTTATCGGTAGTTTAGAGCAACTTTGAAGTACTTCCCAACAAGTAATCAGATAGACCTCGAGACATCAACTCCAAAGACGTTCATTAAGCTTGACGTGACATGACAATTGGCAGTGACCTCTTCCAAATATTTCTTTCTTTAAAAGTCTATTTTTCCTTAAAACTTTTCTTTCGTGTTTAAATTATTTTTGCATAAAAATGTTGTCTTATCTATCAACAAGCGGGAGATCGAAGAAATCAACCGAAGATAGCAAGACAAGGACCGGACAACCGAAGAGATCGACACAAATCTGTTCATTTTTCAAACTAACATTTTTTCTATGGACACAGGTCTATAAGTTTACCTCAAAATCATCATATTCCACCATTCAATGAATACGGAGAAGTTAAGAGGGGGAAGAGCTCCTGAAAATTGACAATTTTTCTGTGGATGCAGGAAATATTTTATGCTTCTTATATCAAAGATTTTGGAATATGAATAACATCATTTCATTCAAATTCCCCAATGAGGCAAAATACATAATGAATATAAAATTATGTTCAGAGATGGGACAAATGAAAACCCCGAGGAAAGACACTTTATTATTTTCCATCAACAAAAATTACCTGGAAGACGTTCATCTTCATTATATTGTCAGATATGATAATATTCTTGAAGGTTATTTATATTGCATTGTCAAATGAGATGATGCCATCATTCTAAGATTTAATCACATCGTATTATCGATTGAGACGATACAACTACCCGGAGGGTCATTTATATAGTATTGTCGAATGAGATGATACCATTACTCTGAGGGTCATTTTTATTTGTATTGTCTATTAGGACGATACCGCCACCCAGAAGATCAGCTATGTTGTCTGATGAAGCATAATCTTCGTTCGGTACCAGGGATGGCGTTATCAGAGAAAGAAGTCATGCATAGCAAGAAAAGGAAATCATGCATAGCAAGAGAAGAAGAATGCATCACAGGAAGAGATTCATGCATTGCAAGAGAAGATTCATGCATCGCGGGAAGGAATTCATGCATTGCAAGAGAAGATTCATGCATTTCAAGAGAAGATTCATGCATCGCGGGAAATAAGGTCATGCATCGCAGAAGAAGGAATTCATGCATCACATGAAAAAGATTCACGCATTGCGAAAGAAGATTCATGCATCGCGGGAAATAGAGTCATGCGTTGCGTGAAAAAGATTCGTGCATCGCGAGAAAGATTCACCCATCAAAAGAAGATCAACATCGGTTGCATCATTTTCTTTGCAACAACAACATCAAAAGAACTATCAACATATTACAACATCCTATTTTATTACTTTGACATCAAAGGAAGACTACATTGAAGATTATATTGAAAATATGAGACACAAGCTTTATTTGCTTTACATCAGACCCAATGAAGTTGACGTCAAATGTTCAAGGAGAAAAATTAAGTGTCGGCACGGTGAAAGACACTATCTCCCCCCATTTGAATTGCATTTTATGCTAATGAGTTTTATCTCAGTCTTTGTCGAGAGCATCCGAGAGGATGAATTCTCAAAACAAACCATAGGTGCGGACGACATCAAAAAGGATGCAACACAACGTGGAACTTTTTCTTAGCAGCGAACTGGGACATAGTCCAAAGAGGAGTGCCAAATTCTTAGGACGCGAGCAGAGGAGCGACTTCCACCATAATCAAACCACACCCCTATCAGAAGGCATGTGGGTTATCTTTGGGTTTGTCGGTTTCAGTTTCGCATCCAAAATTTTTTGGTCCCTACCGAAAGAAGCTTTCCAATTTGAGCGACAATGCACCAAGAGCTTTGGAAATTATGTCTGTGTAAGTTCTTAATTATGGGTGTGAAGTGTACCACATTCATGGCTAAGAGGTTGCAAGCCTCCTTTTCATACTCGACTTACTTTGTCGCTTTTCCAAAATCAAAGGTTATCTTGCATAATTGATTTCCTTTTCAACTGATTGAGTCAAACTACAAGCAGCCTAATTCCCCAGAGCTAGGAATATGTAGGCGGAATCAATGTTGAAAACTCGGTTGTATTCCAATATTCGCTCTTAAATCTTATTCTCAAGAATTTCGATACCTCCATAATTCGTTAGCGGGATGACTTATGAATTCTTTCAAAATCGTGCGTCAAATCAAGTGTATCGAACTACAAGTGGCGTGAATTCTCATATAGCCTGAGATATGTAGGAAACCCATTTTCGGGGTTTGGCCATAATTCCTAAAGTCCGTACCAAAAGCCCTTACTAAGGATGACGATGTGGTCGGTCAAAATTAGGATTAGTTAATTTCATTTTCCTCAAATTTCTTGCATCAATCCAAGTAATATAAGGTATAGTTGTTGAAAACTAATTTTGACCCTCCCCGATAATAATTAATTTTTGAGTTTCTTATTTTCGAAACATTTAGAATAATTAGCTTTATAAAATTCAAATAGTTTCAAGGTTAGTTTAAATAATTTCAATCGATTTTTATAGTACTTTGAATAATAAATATGTTTCATATAAATATATACGTATGGTTCATCCAAGTTCGTCGGAGTTCTTTTGTGGTTGTGGAAGCTCGCCCTTGTTCGTTCTCATTTCCAGTAACTACACAACAAGAGGTAATTCCTACCTTCATCTATGTTTCACTGGTTTGTTCCTTGATTAGACTCTTGTTCTTTTGGGGTTAGTTTTCTTAATTGTTTGCTCACGGGGTTGTTTAAGTTTGTTCAACTTAGTTGTTTCTTAAGACTGACAGATCATCTGTTCATTGTGACTGTATTTTAATGTCGGTTATTCGTATATAAATGTGATAAGAAAAGAGGTTACGGTTTAGGTAGTTTGCTATTGTTTTTCTCTTTATTAGTGCAAATCTTGGCTAATAATACTTGTCTTGCTGGATAAAATGTGTTCAGTTTCTTTACCTCTTAAATCAAAATATTTCTCTTGTCTTGCTCCATTTTTGAGGACTTATTTGGATTAAAATATGTTGTTGTTCTTAATTTCCTGCATCTCAGGATGGTTCATTTGAGTATAGCTAGTATTGTTCTCTGAATATCTTTAAAGCAATTAAGTGACTAAATGGGTATGTTGGTTATTATTTTTGCAAGATTTGTTTTGTCATCGCCCGGAATAGGCTATTGCGATTTATTATATCTTCAAAATTGCAGCGTGTTTCATCTTCTGCTCACTCCAGATTTGGTTTTGGGTTTATGAGATGAGATCAAATTTTATTTTCTTCATAAGCATGACTGTGAATAGCATGAATTCTTAGCTAATGATATTTACTCTTGATCTGCTATTTTCAAATGAATCCTTGGTTGTTTGATTGTCATCTATCTACTGTTTGAGTCATTCATGTGAATCGTCTTAAATCTTGGCTTGTTTTAATCTTTTGATATTACTTGTTCGAGTCTATCCTGATCGTGCTTCATAAGTCGGTATCCATAAGTTGCTATGAGTTTATGTCAATACAACTTTCTCTCTCTAGTGTGATATGGAGTTATCTTCGATTCTTTTTCAAAGAATATTCGTTGTTTTCCGTTTGTTTCATTTTGTTTTGCCGAAAGAAAGTGTGTATCTGCTATAGTGGTAGTTCTCCTTATTTGGTTTAATCATCTAGTAGGTTAACCAAATGTTTTATTATTTTTAGAGTATAGTTGAAGTTTGTTGTTGATATTATGTACCTTTTAAAAGAGTCAATTTGGTAAAATTGAAGTATTATGGCCTAGGTTGGTTCCTAGCAGTGTACTTGTTAATCTTTTAGTTGATGCATATTCATTTGGATTGATTCTATTCATTAGCATGTTGTTAGTTTATTTTTCTTTTGATAAAGAAGTCTTGGCTTTTTACTTTTCATTAACTTCTGTAAATCATTTTTTTGGTTTATCGTTCACTTTTAGAAATATCACTGCTACATTTTTATTATGACCTATTTGGAGTATTTACCTATGTTTTCCTTTCCGTTTATTTGTGCATGTGAAATCTGCCTGAGTCCTCATGGACTCCAGTTTACTTCACTTACATCTCGAGAGAGCCATAAAAGCTCAAATCCTTTCTCTCCGAGTCAGCCAGCCATTAAAATCGACACACAAGTCCCGAGAGCTGAAAATATATAGTGTAATACAACAATATACATCAGTTGTATATTGTGTATAAATGCAGCAGATATGGTCCCCAAAGGCCCACTCTTAATTTTGGGAGTTGTATTTTGTTATTTTGGGCCTAAGCCCTTGTCATTTTATCTATTATTGTCTTATTAGAATTTAGTACAGGTAGCAAGAATTGGGCCAAAGGCCCAAATTGAAATTAGGCCCAAGTGCTGGCCCAGGCGGACAAAAAAACTAGACTTGGGCCCAAGTCTCTCTCTCTCTCTTATTTTACTGTGTTTGTTTACTCGTTATTGTCTGCTCTTAATCTTAAGGTTTTAAAAAAAAAAATCAAATTTCCAAAAGACACCATTTTGAATTAATTACTTAACTAAATTATTCATCTTTTACTCAACTTAAAAAATATAAACAAATAAATAAGTTTACAAAATATTTCGCTTAGATAATATTTCAATATTTTCATATTTCCCCTTTCCCGGTCCTAATTATACAATTGTTCAAATCAGATTAAGTCAAATAAATTTAGCCAAATAATTAATTGCCGAATAACCGCGTGTTAGCGGGCGTTTCGGGTGCTTTCAAACCCTTCCCGAAATGCTAATAAGAACCCCGAATTCCCTTAATAGTTTCCAATAGATTTACTGTTTTGATCTATTTGAAAATGAATAGTTTTCTTAATTTTACTTAAAAATTAAGTGGCAACTCTAAACCAGTCTAATTATATTTTCTTAATAAAACAAGGGTTAGGGTTTAATTTTATCAGATTTTTTATTCACAAAAAAGGTCTTGTTTATTATGTTTTTCGATGAGTTTATCAGAGCTCCACCAGTCTACCACCACAAACACAGACCCAAAACCCCCTTCATTTTTTTGTCCTTTTTCAATGTTCAACCACCGCTGCTAAACCACCTGAAATAACTAGACAACAGCCTAGTTTCTCTTCACCTCTTCCCCTCACTGCCACTAGCTCAAACTAGTCCCAACCACAACAAAACTTTAAACCTTCCGCCACTTCCTGGCACACAAACTAATCCCCAAATCCACCAGAAAATACCACCAGACCCCATCTCAAACCTCCAAACTCAATCCCAAACCCATCTGCGAACCAAATCCCTTGTCTCCTACAAAAAATTTCGATCAAAACCCCATCCAAGTCAACATAAACAAAACCTAGAATTTCTAACTAGCTTCTCCCCTTCCCCCTTCTCGATTTTTTCATTTATTTTGTAGGATTTCACATGAACTAGTGAGCTCGAAGCTCCGACTCCAGCTCAGGCGTGACTCCATCGCCAGCGAAAACGAACCAAATCAAACCATTAAGTAAGTATAGTTATTCTGCTCACTCTTTTTTGTTCAAATTATTGAGTTTTTAGAATTGTTTCCTAATTAATTTACATTTTTATGGTGATTTGTGCATATGTTCATCTCTATTATGTTTAGTTTATAGGATATTGAGTTATTATTTTGATAAATTGTATAGTGCTTCATTGAGTGAGTATTAATCTTCTATTATTTTTATTTTACTTATTGTTTTGTTTAATGTACATTGTTGTCATTATTTTATTATTATTATTATTATTATTATTATGATTTCCACCTTGGTTGTTCTTTAATGTTTACATTTCTGGATTTTTTTACTTCAGATAATTTATTTATATCGTTTCATTTTGGTCATATCATTTTAATTAATTTCATGCACTTTTAAAAAAAATTAATTGGCTATGTTTTCATTTAGTTCTTTTTTTTTTTTTATTGATAGTTATTTTATTATTATTTATTTTATTGTGCGGTTAATATCCATGCCTAAACTAATTTTGTTCACTGTTTTGATAACTTTTGTTTGAGCACTTAAGATTTTGATTGAATTATATAGATGATTTTTGTTTATTTGTTTATCTATTTTGTTTCTGTTATGTTTTCTTTAATAGTTTGATTATTCCAGTAATGCTTTTCACTGTGATTTGTTACTACAATTTCATCATTTTTGAATGCTATTTATGTTTCTTTGTTATATAATCAATGTTAAAAGATATAAAATTGGTCAATGAAAAAATATCTTCATCGATTTTTGAGGTTTCTCCATTTTAGAAAAAGAAAATTTATTTTAAGTTTATATATTTTGTATGTTAAAATTGGTCGATGAATAAATTACCGACTATTTTCAAGGCCTCTCATGTTAATAAGACGGATTTTTATTTTTAAGTTATTATTTGATTCATTTAATTTTATTCATATTTATTTATTCGCTTAGATAATATTTCAATATTTTCATATTTCCACTTTCTCGGTCCTAATTATAATAATTGTTCAAATCAGATTAAGTCAAATAAATTTAGCCAAATAATTAATTGCCGAATAACCGCGTGTTAGCGGGCATTTTGGGTACTTTCAAATCCTTCCCAAAATGCTAATAAGAACCCTGAATCCCCTTAATAGTTTTCAATAGATTTACTGTCTTGATCTATTTGAAAATGAATAGTTTTCTTGATTTTACTTAAAAATTAAGTGGCGACTCTAAACCAATCTAATTATATTTTCTTAATAAAACAGAATGGCGACTCTGCTGGGGATTTGAATGATTCTAACCTTAAAATTAATGATTTGGCTATATGTTTAACTGTTTACTTGTTTAAATCATTGTATCTTATATTAATTGTGGCATTCATGGCATGACATACTCTGTCAAACAACACTTATTTTAATTTTCCATTTAAAGGATGATTATGCGGGCCGCAGTCGTTCGTTAACCAAATTGTTCTCGGGGTACCCTGACGAATGTAGTTGGCTACTGGATAGTCAACAGTCGTTAACTGTCCCAGCCCAAGTAGTCCACTTGAGTTACCTATCCACTATAAACAAAGCCCACTCTTAGTCAAGACTAGTGTAGAGCCAAACTAAATCCCAAAAATTAGCGCATTGGCTTAAGATGACCCAACACCCAAGGCGTGTTGGGCCCATTAGAAAGACCACCTTGAGTCCAAAGGTCCCACGGCCCAAACGGATGTTCATACTTACGTGTTTGAAGGATGTATGTGATGTTTGACAAATTGTTGTGTCTTGGGTTAGGGGGTATCTAATTCTTTGTATGTTTTTTGTAGATAGCTAAGCAACATTTGAGTTTCAAAATGGTCACCGAGACGCCAAACCTCCTCCGTGTATGGTGGTACAATCTCAATGCATATCAGAAAAGAGAACTTTCCATTCACTTGGGTCACCTCCCATCGATAATGAATCTCAAAGTTTGGCCCAAGTTCATTGAGGTGATCACTCGATTTTGGGATGATGAGAGGATAGTGTTTCACTTCAGGATTTCGAAATGACACCAACTGTTGAGGAAATCAAAGATTCTTTAGACAACGTCGAAATGTGCCAGAAAAGGAAAAATCATCTAGATCATCGCATTTTGCTACCGATAAGCCGACCAGCAAAGAACTGAAAAACATGTTGTTACTGGTAAATGCAGACTGGCTGGACATCCCGAGTATTCTGTTTGTGAAATTCTACGAACGATGGGGACACGAGAACTATTACAATAATTTCCCAAATGAGTTTCTCAATTGCAGTAGTTGGTGTCAAACTCAAACCTTAGTATTTGTCGTATGCCTCTTAGGGACAATGGTATTGCCTCAGGACGGAGGGAACGAAATTGATACTCGGATTGTCATGGTAACTCACGCCATCTTTGAGGGTGTTGGTAAAAAGGAACAAGTCAAGAAATACTTCAACCTAGCCCCGATCATTGTGGCTGACATATATTGATCTTTGGGTCAATGCAAAAACAGATTTCCATTTTTTCAAGGATGTAATATCTTGCTGCTGTGGTGGATGTCTAAACATCTAGTGAAGACATACGAGACTCAGGATCAGAAATTGGCCGAACCACGAAAAGAAAGCCACCTCGATCACTATGAGTTACATTTGAGCATCAATAAATTCAAGATCCACAGCATAAGGGAAGCATGGGCTAAAGTCTTCCATGACATAAAAGATGGAAATGTATAATGGATGTTTCAAGATTTCATGTCAGAAAAAATAGTTGTTCAGGGGGCTAAGTGTCCTTTCCTAATTCTTCCTGGCATTAGAGGTGTACGACCCTACAACCCTAGCAGGGTAATGTGGCAATTCAGCAGAAGGCAAATTCTACCTTTCAAAGAAGACACTAGCCGCTACGTCTTTGACTACAACGGGTGCGATAAGATACCTCATGCCAAGGAAATTCTCGATGAATGGGCCAGGTGGGCCAACCTAAAAGAGAGCATGGCCAAAGACAGATATGAAGCTGGGTATGTTGACGAATACAAAAAATGGTTGCAGGATGATCTACGTGGTACACTTGACCTGACACCACGCATGGGCCGACATATTGAAGATGTCCAAGTAAGGCTCCAAATCCAAGCCTATCACTTTCAGCAGGAATGGGATCGAAGAGAGCAAGAGTTTCAACGTAGGGAGTAAGAATACTTATGTAGGGAACAAGAGTTCCAACATCGAGAATATGAAAGGCAAAGGGCCTTAGCCTTTGCCACACAAGAGTTAGCTAACGCAAGAGCCTGCCTGGTACGTTTGGACTCGAACTTGGATGATCAGCTTAACACTCTCCAGGGCATATCGATGTCTTCCAAGGCTGCATTTGCCGAGTTGCATGTGATGATTAGCAAGGTCCTCATTCGCGAAGAAGTGGAAAAACCAAGATGAGGAGCGGGACCTTCAGCCTTTTAGTTATCTTATTCCCCTGCGTGGGATTGATGTTATTGTATTTGCAGTTTATCCCTTCCCTAAAATATGTATCCCTTTTGTTATCTTTGTAATGAATCCTCTAATTATTTATGAATCTTGTTTTGGGGGGTGCAACAATTTGTTTTAAATGACGCAATACATCCTTCAAATCGCTAGGCCTACCCTTGGCACAAAAGGGTCACATGCATGTTTAGGACGCGATATTTGTCTATTTACTTGTGTACTTTAACTATTTATGTGATATGTTGGTTTGAATGAGGACATATTTATCCCACTCCTTTCCGAAAATTTTATGAAATCTCCACAATTCTAAATACAAAGGCACTACCAAAATGTTCGACCAAAATTTCCTGAGTCTTGAGTTTCTCTGCCAAAAAATAAAATTCTACTACCAAATCCTAAGACATTACTCCATCATCTCAGGAAAGGTAAAATCCCAGCTAAGGTGGAAAAAGGCAAGAGTATCGACATAGAGTTAATCGAGGAGGATTTGAGGATGGAAATGCAGCGGCTCAGACAAGAGATCCAAGAAACTAGAGAAAGGAGAATAGAAGTGGAGATCGTCACCGCGATCGCACGAGCCGCAAATGAGGCACTGCATGAAGAGTTGGCAGTTAAGATGGCAAGACACGCTATCGTGAATGAAGAGACAGTCGCTATGCGTAAGGGAGACGATGTCTTCAAAGATAGTATAGCCATTAGGCTTCGAAGGCTACGTGAGGAATACCCTTTCTTGGATAACGCAGTCCCTGTCCCCAAACACACTGAATCAGAAGTTGTTGAAGAAGAACCTGATGAGGAAATTGTCTATAGGCCTCCTCTCCAGGGATGGTGGAAAAAAGGGAATTAGAAAATCACCCTTGAAGCATATGAGTTTACCCCCCGGGATTAATGCGACAATCGGAAGAAGAATGGCTTGGATGGAAGCGCATTTTACCTTTTAGGAGCTTTATTGTCTGTTTTTCAATTTCCTTGTAATCACCAGAAATGAATGAATGAAAATGAGAATTTTCTTTTGTATTCGAACTACGTAAGGCCTGAATTCTCCTTGCGAGATATGTAGGCAGCCTTTCAAGGCCCGGCCCCTATCTTTTAAAAAAAATTATTTTCCCCTTCATTCTACAAGGAAATGTTGAATTCACATCAACAGATGCCGAGAGATGCAGCCAGAAGACCTTAGCTCAACGCAATTTAACCTTTCTGAGTCACCAGCCTCAAAATAAAACGAGCAAATTCCTGCTTGTTAAAAAAATCAGTCCTTATTATTCGTGGGTTAACATGTCCTCAAACAAAGCAACTCTTATGTGTTCATAAGCTTTCTATGTGATATTTTGCATTACTTGCCTTGAATTAAAACTAACAGATTTTCCTTTGAGTTGTTTTCCTCTACAGGTAGTTAGAATTGATATATGTTGATAAGTTGGTTGAACACCCTTATTTACAAGATCAAAAGGGCCTACAGATTCCTTCCCTGGTCAAAGTTCTCGGAAGGGCAAGTCAACAATGGGCGATAACAATGAAGAGATTGGCCTTACCGATGTTGTCATGGCTCAGCCCGTCATTGCTGATCAGAACAAACTAATTATACAGTTGATGCAGCAGATCACCAAGATGAGGGCAGAGAAGGCAAGATCTGCCTAATCCAGTTTTTGCTTTCAATGCTTCAGTAGACGGAAGACCTCCACTTCACTTTCCTCCTTCGAACGCAGAACAGGCTCAAAATCCACCCTCTAATCTTGCTCAGAATCCCTCAATCATCGACTAACCACCCAAAATCCCCATTATGCCTCTGCCTCTTATTAGACACCACCCCCTCCTCAAAATACCAACCTCCAAGTGCCACTTCCTCCCCAAAATGCCAACCTCCAAACTGGTCCACCCCCTCAAAACCAAAACGTTAACAACCCGCAAACTTTCCTCCGTCACCAAAATCAACATACCAACCCCCAGACGTTCCCTCAAAACTACCAAGCCACTCAAAATGCCCAAAGTCCCTCCATTGCTCCACCCCTACCTCATAAAGCCACTTTCCAAATCCCGGTCCCCAATGAGCATGACGCTAATGGTTCTGAGCTCGACCACTATGAGGAGAGAGAGAGAGTGGAGGCCAAAGGAAGAGGTTGTCAAGATGGATATAAAGGAAGAGATCCGAAAGGCCATGAAAGAGTTGCAGGGTATTCCTGAAGTCGCCAGTTTGAGTTATGAGGATTTATGTATTCATCCAAATTTGGATCTCCCGGAAGGGTTCAAGGTGCCAAAATTCTATGTTTTCAGAGGAATAGGGAACCCCTTAGCGCACCTGAGGGCCTACTATGATCAGCTCGGGGAAGTTGGAAAAGATGAAGCTTTACTAATGCGGCTTTTTAGCCTAAGTCTGAGTGGAGAGTCTCTGGAATGGTTTACATCTCAATGCTCTAGCTAAGGACTTTATCGAACGATTTGCCTACAATGTGGAGATCGTTCCTGATCACTATTCCTTGGAAAAAATGAAGTAGAAATCAAATGAAAGTTACAGAGAATTTGCATATAGATGGAGAAAGGAGGCAGCTAGAGTTCGGCCTCTTATGTTTGAGAAGGAAATTGTTGAAGTATTGGTGCGGGTTCAAGAGCCCGAATATTATGATAGAATTATATTGCTCGTTGGAGCAAAGTTTGCTGAGATAGTCAAAGTAGGTGAGACTATCGAAGATGGATTAAGAATCGAGAAGATTGCCTGTGTTGCTGCCTCGTCCGGATCCTCGGGTTTGTTGAAGAAGAAAAGAGAAGATGTGTCTTCTATCTCTTTGAGGGGAAGAAGACCCCAAGGAAATCCTCATCTTACCAAGGTCGTTCTCGACTTTCACAGAGTTCGTACCGAGCTTGTTATGCGCAGACTAATTACCAAAATACACTTCCCCCTAGTTATCAAAATACCCCTCCTTCCAGTTATCAAAATATTCCCCATCCTAACTACCAAACTCTCCCTCCTATCTACCAAACTCCCCTTCCAGTTTACCAGACCCCATCTCATCACTACCGAAATGCCATCCCCAACTGTGCCAACGTTCAGGAAAATTACCAAACTCCTCCCCCAACATACCAAACCCTAGCTCCACTTTACCAAAATACCCCCTCGAACTACTAAGATCCACAGCCAAATTACCAGGCCAACTCACATCCCAAATAACAATCCCCCAGTCCAAACACTCCAAATTATCGTCAAATGCCTTCCCCTCAGCAAGGTAATTACAATCCCTTCCCCCGTCCTATATTTGAGAAGAAGCCTGCTAGAAATTTCACTTCACTCATCAAAATCCGAACAAAGCTATTCGAGCGATTAACTGCGACAGGATATATTCACCCAGTGGGGCCCAAGCCAATTGACACTAGCTCAAAGTTTTACAGACCTGACCAGAGGTGTGCATATCACTCCAACGGTGTTGAACATGATACCGAGGAATGTATCAACTTGAAGCATAAAATCCAAGACCTGACCGACCAGAATGTGGTCTCTCTCTAGATAATCGCCCAATGTCAATAGTAATCCTTTGCCAAATCATGGAGGCGTCACTATCAATATGATAGAGACAGATGATGATTGGTGCGTGACGAAGGCAATAGTTCCAATTGCTCCTGATGAACTGGAAAGGGTTATAGCTTCGTTGAGCATTAGAGAGAAGAAGGAGTTTGTGATTCTGACACTCGAGAAGGTTGTTGCCTTGGTGCCACGAGAAACTCTTGTCCGACCAAAGTTTGTGATTGAAATGGTTGTTACCCAGGGTATGACCAAATCTGGCAGGTGCTACACGCCAGAAGAGTTAGCCTAGGGAGTGCAGAAGAAAGATTAGTCTAAAAGGCCAATTAGTGAAGCTGAAGCTAAGGAGTTCTGGAGAAAGATGCAACCAAAAGATTACTCGATCGTGAAGCATCTGGAGAAAACACCAGCTCAGATTTTTGTATGGGCCCTGTTGATAAGTTCACAACCGCATAGGCAAGCTTTGATGAAAGCTTTCGATGACACTTATGTACCCGTGGGTATTAACAGTGACAATCTAGCATCCATGATAAACCAATTTGTTCGAGGATACCAAATCAGTTTCTGTGACAAAGAGTTGCCCTTTGAAGGTAAGATGTACAACAAAGCTATGCACATCACCACTATGTGTCGAGAAAAGATAATAAATCATGTCTTGGTTGATGACGGATCTGGTCTTAATATTTGCCCATTTTTGACTATGAAGCAACTGAAATTCAACCTAGGAAAGCTTCACCAGAACCAAGTCAATGTGAAGGCTTTTGATAGAGTGAAAAGAGACACATTGGGTGCGGTAAACTTAGATATTCAAGTGTGTCTTGCAGAATTTAACATGGAGTTCCAGGTGTTGGATATCAACACCAGTTACAATTTGCTTCTGGGAAGACCGTTTATCCACATGGCTGGGGCTGTGCCTTCTACCCTTCACCAACTAATGAAATTTGTTTGGAAGGACCATGAATTGGTCATTTATGGTGAAGGGATCCATTCTAATGGGTAAGCACCGATCGTTGATGAAGTCTCCCGAGGTTGCAATTTCTACACGGTGGAGCTGCTGAATACCACCGGTGATGATTTGGTTCTGCAACCTCCTATGCCTACTGTGTACAAGATGATTGCTATTGTCATGCTCCAGAATGATTTTGAACCAGGTTTCAGATTGGGGAAGCACTTTCAAGGAATTGTAGAGCCTATCCAAATTCCTGCCAAAGGTGCAAAGTTTGGTTTGGGGTATGTCCCCACAGATGATGAAGCAAAGATGAAGAACAAAAGTGTTGATCAAGCATTGGCCAAGCCAATTCCTCAGTTGTACCAGTCATTCCCGGTGCGAGAATATGTCAATGATGATGGTCTCCGGGAAGGACTCTAGGGCCTTTATGAGGAGATTGATGCAGTCATCGAAGAAAAGGCTGGGATATCAGGCATTCGTGATGCAGAACCTGAGGAGCAATTGCAAAGTTAGACCTCCACACCACTCCTAATTTCCCGTGCAGCTTGGTAGAAAAGACATGTGTTTCTATTTGGTTTTTAAAATCGGTGGTAGTTCGGAAGAGGCCTGAGACCCACCTTTTATGCAGTTTTTACGTGTTTGAAGTTTTTAAATTCCCTTGTGATGTTTAAAAAGGCGAAATGGCCCTTAACCATGGCCAAAGTTTGTTCTTGCTTTTCAATTCAAATGAAAGCCTCTTTTATCGAAATTTGTATACTTATCTATTTACATTTTACTTTCCTAATTTTGTTTGTTTATGATTTCAGTAATATTAATTTAAAACCTGCCAATGTCATGTCGTGTCATGAGTTGAACAAACGAAATGAGGCAGGTGATGAAGAACAAGAGGTGTATGAAGATGAAAATAAGGTACCTGAACATATTGTTGAAGAATTTCGACAATTTAAGAATCAACACAAGCCGAATTTGGAAGAGACTGAGACTGTGAATTTCGGAGATGAGGAGTGTGTCAAAGAAGTAAGAATCAATGTCTATCTGACCGAAGCTCAAAGAAGGGACCTGGTTCGTTTGCTGAGAGAATACATCAACGTATTTACCTGGTCATATAAAGATATCCCAGGGCTAAGTACGAACATGGTGTCTTATAAACTGCCGATCAATCCAAATTTAGCTCATGTGAAGCAGAAAACTCAGAAATCCAAGCCAGAGTTAAGTTTGAAAATTAAAGAGGAGATTACAAAGCAGATTGAGTCCCAAGTGGTGGAAGTGACGCAATATCCAATTTGGTTAGCCAACATTGTTCCAGTTGCCAAGAAAGACGGAAAGATCAGAATTTGCGTTGACTACAGAGATCTCAACAAAGTAAGCCCAAAAGATAATTTTCCATTACCAAACATACACATTCTCATTGATAACTGTGCTAAGCATGAGATACAATAATTTTTGGATTGTTATGCAGGTTACCACCAGATCCTAATGGATGAAGAGGATGCAGAAAAGATAGCTTTCATTACGCCTTGGGTGAATATCATTATCGGGTGATGTCGTTTGGCCTAGAACATGTCGGTGCTACTTACATGAGGGCTATGACGACCATATTTCATGATATGATTCACAAGGAGATCGAGGTGTATGTAGATGATGTCATAATCAAGTCCCGCGAGAGTTTGGATCACTTGACTCACTTGAGAAAATTCTTTAATCGTCTACGCCGATACAATTTGAAGTTAAATCCCGCCAAATGTGCTTTTGGAGTGCCAGCTGGCAAGTTATTGGGGTTTATAGTCAGTGGAAGGGGCATTGAGCTTGACCCTTCCAAGATCAAGGTGATCCAGGAATTACCTCCTCCGGAGACCAAGAAAGAGGTGATGAGTTTTCTGGGAAGGTTGAACTACATCAGTCGATTTATAGCTCAGTCCACTGTGGTGTGTGAGCCAATCTTCAAGTTGTTGAAAAAAGATGCCTTGACCAAGTGGACTGAAGAATGTCAAACTGTGTTTGATGCCATCAAGAACAATTTGTCCAATCCGCCGATGTTGGTTCCTCCACGAGAAGGAAGTCCACTGTAACTGTATTTGTCTATCTCAGATAACACATTTGGATGCGTGCTTGGTCAACATGATGAGACTTGGAAGAAGGAGCGAGACATTTATTACTTGAGCAAGAAATTCACACTCAAAAGGCCATAAAAGCACAAGCCTTGGCTGATCATCTTGCATAGAATCCAGTTGATGAGGAGTATGAACCACTCAAGACTTATTTTCCCGACGAGGAAGTTTCATTTGTGGGTGAAGATATTTCTGAAGCGTACCCTGGTTGGAGAGTATTCTTTGATGGAGCGCCAAACCACCCAGGGAAGGGCATTGGAACGGTCTTAGTATCAGAATCCGGTTAACACTATCCTATGGCACTAAACTCCGATTTAATTGCACAAACAATATGGCAGAATACGAAGCTTGTATCCTTGGTTTGAAGATGGCCATCGACATGAATGTTCATGAGCTTCTGATTATTGGAGATTCAGATTTGTTGATTCATCAGGTTCAAGGAGAATAGGTTGTGAAGAACCCAAAGATCACATCGTATGTACAGTATGTGCAGAAGTTGTGCAAAAAATTCCACAAGATTGAGTTCAGGCACACTCCCAGGACACAGAATGAGTTGGCCGATGCTCTTGCCACCATTGCCTCAATGATTAAACATTTGAATACAAGTTATATTGATCCAGTGGATATAGAGGTAAAAGAGCAGCATGTTCATTGTTCACACATCGAAGCATAACCAGACGGTTTGCCTAGGTATTTTGACATCAAGAAGTATTTAGAGACCAGGACTTATCCTGAGAATGCAACGTTCAACCAGAAGAATTCGATACGCCGTATGCTCTCAATTTCTTGGCAAGTGGGGAAATCGTTTATAGGAGGACTCCAGATCTAGGTCTCCTCACATGTGTTGATGCTAGCAAAGCTGCGAAGCTTTTAGGACAGATACATGCTGGAGTTTGGGTACTCACATGAATGTACTCACTTTGGCTAGGAAAATCCTCTGGGCCAGTTATTTTTTGATGACTATGGAACACGATTGTTGCAAGTTTGTGCAGAAATGTCATAATTGTCAAGTGTTTGGTGATTTGATTTGAGTCCCGCCTCATGAACTCAATACTATGAATTCACCTTGGCCGTTCGTAGCTTGGGCATGGATGTCATTGGTCCAATAGAACCAGCCGCCTCTAACGAACACAGATTCATTTTAGTTGCTATTGACTACTTCACCAAGTAGGTGGAAGCAGCTTCGTATAAGTCGGTGACCAAGAATGTTATAGCTGATTTTGTTCGCAATAACCTGATATGTAAGTTTGAGTACCAGAATCCATCATTACTGATAATAGAGCGAATCTCAATAGTCATTTGATGAGAGAGACATGTGAACAATTCAAGATTACTCACCGAAACTCAACTGCCTATCGTCCCCAAATGAACGGAGCTGTAGAAGCCACCAATAAGAACATAAAGAAGATTTTGAGGAAAATGATTGATAATCGCAGAGGTTGGCATGAGATGCTGCCGTATGCTTTGTTGGGTTACCGAACGACTGTCAGGACATCAGTTAGAGCTACTCCATATTTGCTAGTATATGGAATAGAAGCAATTATACCTGCAGAAGTTGAAATACCTTCATTGAGAATCATCCAAGAAGATGAATTGAATGATGCTGAATGGGTTCGCAAGAGGATTAACCAGTTAACATTGATTGATGAGAAGAGAATGGTTGCGGTTTGTCATGGTCAATTGTATCGACCGAGAATGATTCGTGCTTTCCACAAGAAAGTAAGAGCCAGGATATTTGAAATTGGTCAGTTGGTTCTCAAACGCATTTTCCCTCATCAGGATGAGTACAAAGGGAAATTTGCACCAAATTGGCAAAGACCCTACATGGTTCGCAAATTGTTATCTAAAGGTGCCTTGGTCCTGTCGGTGATGGATGGCATCGAATGGACAAAACTGATTAACTCAGATGCTGTCAAAAGATACTATGTGTAAAGTTTCAGTTTGTATTTTCTTGTCATTTCCTTGTAATAGTTCTATTTGATTGTAATCGCTTCGTTTAAAATTTTATCCCTTTGTAATGAACTACGTCTAACCTGAATTCTAAAAAATGAGATACGTAGGCGGCCTATGTCGGCCTTGGTCACCCCTTTATCCCTTTTTAATGTTTCTTTTGTATTTGAACTACGTTCGACCTAAATTCTCAAGAATGAGATACGTAGGCGGCCTATGTCGGCCTCGATCGATTTATTTGTAATTTTCCTATTTTTGTTATTCCTCGAGAGGGGGAACTACATTTGACTTAATTCCTGTCTCAACAGGATACGTAGGTGCCACAACGGTTCGGTCATCTCCCGTAAGATTTCTATTTTTCCTTTACACTAGAAACTGGGACAGAATTTTTTAGAGGGACTCAAAAATTCTCAAGAAGAAGATCTCTCTAACAAAGTCAAGACTAAAGTTACTTTGAGATTTGCAACAGGTCTATAAGTTTACCTCAAAATCAGCATATTCCACCATTCAATGAATATGGAGAAGTCAAAAGGGTGAAGAGCTCCCGAAAATTGACAATTTTTCTGTGAATGCAGGAAATATTTTATGCTTTTTATATCAAAGATTTGGGAATATGAATAACATCATTTCATTCAAATTCTCCAACGAGGCGAAGTCCATAATGAACATACGATTATGTTCAGAGATGGGACAATGAAAACCCGAGGAAAGACACTGTATTGTTTTCCATCAACTAAAAATACCTGGAAGACGTTCATCTTCATTATATTGTCAGATATGATAATATTCTTGAAGGTTATTTATATTGCATTGTC